>ML839804.1:15560-27088 GCA_009831015.1 Picea engelmannii | reverse complement strand
AGTGAAGGTACTACTTCGCCCTAACATAATAATCAAAGCTTAACCATCTCCTAATAACAATGCCATGATATTCTAGCTCACCATAGCTCTGCCATTCAATTAACTTTAGAAATTCATTTCCTACTAGCTAGCTCTAACAATACATGTGCTAATAATAAAATTAAACAAAAAAAAAAACCCACTTAAGCTCATGTGAGTCTTCATAAAGTGTGTAGGGTAAAATAAAGAGATTAAGAGATTAATTCAAATAGGTGGTTGTAAATTTGAAAAGAAGAATTTATTTAGTTAACTAATGGGAGTTTAAAAGAAATATATATATATATATGAATTTAAAAATATAATGAAAAGATGCTTAGCGCATTTACCTTTTTGAGTTTTCAAAAGAAATAAAAATAAATAAAAATAAAAGGGGGGGGGACTTAAAAGAAATATGATTTAGGGTTTTTGATGAAAAACCTAAAACAAAAGGTGAATTAGGTCAAAAAAAGAGGATAAAAGAAAGGGGATGGGGGGAAAGAAGGGGATCTGCTATGAGGTATTGTTATGCTGCCAAAATGGCAAACTGGATTGATTGCTTGTGAGGAGTTGGGGATTTTCTCAGCTGATTGAGTGGTAGCTCAGCCTTGGAGGCAAGCTAGGAAGCTAGGTTACTGTATGGACTGTGTGTGGCCCCTTTGAGGATCGGGGGGCTGAGGGGGAAGCAGAGTACCCCTAGCATTTGGCTGGGAGGTACTGGTGAGTCCTCTACGGTCGACAAGCGGGAGCATCAAGGAGCACGCGGACGCCATCCAGAGCGGGCGAACAGGCCAAGGTATGTTTTTATTTTGGATGAATGCTTAAATATTTGTGATAAATATTAGTTTAGAATGGTTGCAATGAACCTCAGGAATCGAACCCTTTTTAAGCTGTAAGAATGTTAGCAGGGCAGTTTATGGTTCTTCGTTTTTGGCACCGTTTTAGGGTTCTGGCAATTTTGCTTGGGGTTTATGGTTATTGTACTTGGGTCCCTGGGCGTATAAATCTTCTTGGGCGTTTGCATTCACTGCCTTTTTACCTTACAACCCAGAATCATTTTTCCTTCTGCCATGGGCGTTTTACATTTGGTGGGGGGGGGGAGTTCATAGCTGACTGGGGGTGTGTTAATATGGCTATGAATGTACAGCCATTTCGTTTTGAAAAGTGATTTCGTTTTTTTGTGTTGGGTACAGATTTAGGGTTCTGGTAATTTCGTTTTAGGTTTATGGGTACTATATAAAACTTTTGGGGCGTTTTTATTTTCTCTATGGGCGTTTTTATCTCCTCTGCGTTTTGTTTTATTGATTTGGGCGTTTTCGGATGGTTGTGGGCATATAAAACCCTGTGGGTGAATTCCTTATTGATGGGCCTTTCGTTTTTAAATGTCTGCGTTGTTGTTCTTAAGACTAGATCTTACACCATTTCGTTTTCATATGGCATTCGTTTACAAATGTATGGGCATTCATTTTTGGGTATGGGCACTCGTTTTTGGCATTTTGTTTGCAAAATTTAGGTTGATATTTCATTCTGGCAATGAGGGTGCACTCTGAAATCCGTTTCGGTCCGAGAATCCCTTGCCTGGCTTTACCAACTCCTTCTGGTGCAGTTACACAGCGTACCTTTTTCCATGTTGGCGTTTCCAGCGTTGGATTGAATGATAAACAATGTATTATTAGCACATAATAATACAATGAAATAATCTGGTGAAAGCATACTAATACATTAATATCTTAACAATATATTACAATAAATAATGGAAAGCAACCTCTAAAATTGTTATTTCTAGTAGCTTTCAATTACTTGAAAATTATTGCAAGAACCCTTCACGCTTTATATAAATGTTATTCAAATTAAAAAAACTACAACCTGACAACGGACAGTTGTATAACCTTCCAAGTAAATCAAACCCCATTTAGCAAATACACTAAATTAATTTCAAATATCATATAATTCTGGCATTGACAAAATATGTATTCTTAGTTTAATGACAGCATAGGCACGTCTGCATTTACAGTTTTAATGGTTGGTCGTCAGTAAAACCCTTACCCTGTCAGACTGTAGATGTCACGGATTAATGAATTACTGACCAGCAGGCTTATTTGCATTTAAGTGGTTCGGTAGGTGTCGAATTTGCCAGCGCTGGATTGAATGATAAATTAATTGCATATTGATTTAACCTAGAATGCAGAACACCGGGATTCTATTGATAAGCTATCGGAATTTACAATTAATGACGATATATTTGGTAGATTGTGGGGCAGAAGCATGGTTTCTATAAAATTAGGTTGTCGTAATGCCATCTGTTGTTATTTAAATGCCCAAGGTCAACGCAATTATGAATGCAATGTTAAAGCGTATATTAAATGCATTAATAGTAAAGCTTTATGGACAATCGTTGTAATAGAACTGGGGTTATCGTAAATGGCAACGTAAACTGCAATTATAAAGGTAATAATTAAAACGCAATATTGATATTGTTTAAAGGAGAGTATTGTTGAAATGTGCTTGCTTGTTATTTGAATGGCAATAATAACTGCAATATAAAATGCCATATGAAAATGCAGTGCTAATATTGTTTATGGAGAGTTTTACTGTAATGTGGCTGGTTGTATTTTAATGGCAAAAAAAAAAAATGATATATTAAAATGCAATATTAGTATTGGTTCTGGAAAGTGTTGGGGTAATGTGACTTTGTGTTATCTTAAATGGCAAGGAATATGGAAATCATGAAAAGGCAATGATAACATTGTTTCATGTTATGTGATGTGGTATTGATACCAATATTTAGGATGAGGCTCGATTCAATTACCTTTGTCGTTTATGGTAGAGTTTAAAATGATGAATTGATTAAATTAAATGATAATGTTATGAGAAAGTTAGTATCTACGTTACTTGTTTAATGGAAATGTTAAGTAATGGATTTAGATAATTGTAAGTTGCTAGATGATACCATTGTAGTTTATTATGATAATAGTCAGCTAAATTGCAAAGATCTCATATTAGGAATATAATGATGCCAGCCTGTATGGTGTTGTAGAATGGTAGTAGGGTAGATTATTCCATGACATCTCAATGATTGGGACCCTTCCTATTTTTCTTCTAATACGTTTTTTTTTCTATCATATAGTATGTTTATGAGAGTTCAGGTCAATTTGACCATTATAATACTTACCCATTCGATAAGATTTGAAGGTAAATTTTGACATGACTTATTGATGGCTGAATAGGTTAGAATGATTTGTAGGTAAATCAGTAGTATGGTAGGTGAATTATTAATGCTATACAAACAGTTATTCTGCATTAGTAATGAGAACTCGCAATTAAATTGATTTCACATTATTTAAGAGTAAAAATGGCCACTCTTCGACTAATGGAAATTTAAGGGAATGACGAGTTGGTACTTAATGCTAATGAAGGCGGAGATAAGGCCTTGTCGTAATAATTGTTGGTCGTTGTTGAGTCATTTTGTTCTGCACCTTCCATAGAGGTTGTGGTCGTGCATTTATTCATTGTTGTACTTGGCTGAGTCATTTGAGTATGGGGTCAGTCGTGTCGGGCCGAGGTGTAGACACCCCAGGTAGCCCTAGGAGATATGCTTGCATGTGTGATTATTTCGTGTAAAGAATCCAGTGTCGTATCAAGAGTCTCGGGCCCTTTAAAGGCAGGGTTTCCACTCTTGCGACACACCTGATGGATATTACTAGTTTCTGCCTGAGCAGTCGGCCAGGAGCCTATCTGACCTTCTCTCTCTCCAGAGCAGAGAACTAAGATTAAACACCTGGCTTTCCTGTGCAGAAATAGTAAAATCTACTACTATGGATTCTTCCTTCTGTGTTCGTACTGTGCATAACCCAGTAGGTCGTTAAATGTGTGTGTTGTGCGCCTTATATCTATGATCGTTAATGCTTGTTGTTATTGTTGAGCGTCTTGTGTCTTCTGGTGGTTCTCATCATGGTTGCGTCTTGTTAGTCATCGGGTGGCGTCGTAGAGTCTAGTGTGTCTATTTCTCATCTACACGCGCGCACACACTTTTAACAAAAAAAAAAAAAATTGCACCTGTTGTCCGAGTTGTTGTCGTAACGAAGAGGTTAATTACACATTTAGTTGCATAAAGTTGAAATTGCCACACCTATCTGTCATATAGTTGCATATAGTTGCATAGTGATGTAGGAAGAACTCACGAACTCCACCTTGTCGCGCTCCTGCTCACAGGATCATTTGAATTCCTCTTTGAGCCAAAGAGGCTCTTTCGATTCCACAATGGAATCTCTATCAAGAACTCGATCCACAGGTCCTTCCCTTTTCCCACACGGTCCTTTGCACTTAACCATGAGATTTCCCAACTTAATTTCGGGTTTCGGGGTTTCGTGATCCCCGACGTCAAGAGTTCTTGTCCTCTCGAACTCTCGAACTCTGATTTGTCGATGCGCTCCTTTCAGCCTTAGCCCCGCCTAGCTATGCTCTAGTCCATATGACCAGCTCTCATAAGGCCGCAGCCTTATGTCTTTCAGGATTTCCCTATTCAAAAGTTCGACCTCTCGACCTCTTGACTCCCAAAATGGCCTTTCTCGCCTTAGCCCCTCCTGTCTATACCCTTTTCCACATGACCACTATCTCACAAGACCGCAGCCTTACCTCCTTTCGGGTTTTAGGACATCGCAATGCTGAAATCAAGGACACTTTGTCCACAGGATTCCCGATATCTCGATTCCCGATTTCCCGATGTGATTCTCCTATCGGGACCTTTCCCGAAGGCTTCGATCATTGCCACGCGTCCCCTCAAAATGGATGGTCCTGATCGCCTCTCGCGATTTCGAGACTTTCGATACCCCGATGATAGAAATCCCTTGTCAACTCAAAACCCTGCTAGCCGATATACCGATGGGTTGCTCGATCTCCGCCACGTGTCTTCACAAACGGACGTTTCAGATCTTTCACAGGAATTTTTCCATGAAAATTATATATCTTATGTTCTCGTGACTCCCGATTTCATGAACGTCGATATCCCGATGGCCATGCCTCTCGTCCGGATTTTCAACCTCTTGTTCATGAAGGTAAACCTCGTGCAGCTCCTGTCCGATCTGACGGTTGACGGGAAATTTTCTCAAGATCTGACGGTCCAGATCCATTCTTCCTGTGCACTTACTCTAGAGGCGAAACTCTGGCTAAACTCTTCGTCCCTTCACCCGATCCAACGGCTGACGGGTATCTGAGTGAGATTCAACGACTGACGATCTCCTCTTCTGTGCGCTTGTCCTGCTCCTTCCTGGATGTAGAAACCAACGGTTCAGATCTCTTTCTCCAGCAGATCTGAAGGTTGTTGTGCTCCCTCCTGAGTTGTTGCGCTTTCTCCCAGTGCTTGGAAGAATTCCAAGTTCTCAAAGGCCTCGACCTTTGCTTCGTCTCCCTCTGTGAACTCCTTTACCTTGAGCTTCGTTGCGCGCCCTGAAAATGCTAACTCCTCCTGAGATTTTATACAAATCCTTGAAGATTTGAACTCTACACTCCTGTAGAGTCTTTGCACACTGAAGTGCTATCTCTCCTGCGCTTGTCAAACATTCAAACTCCTAAGGGGTTTTATCCTTCTTTCTTCTCCCACAGATGGAGAATGTAATGTCCTCCTGGCTATCCTCTGCCTCAAGAAACCTCTTGCTGAGTGTTGCAGGGTGTTCAGCAACCCTGTGAAGATCCCTCAGTGGATTCTTCCTTCAAATTACAGAACTCAAAGAGTTCTCTTCTCTTTTGTGTCTGTCTGCACACCTACTCAATGCCCCCTGGCATAGTATCTTCCCATAGAACATCCAATCGTTTTGTACCCTCCTGTGCACCTATGCACCTGCTCAATGCCCACTTGGCAGAGCTTCACAGAATCCTCAGTGATTTTGGTTCTCTCTAAACTCACAGCAGAGTTCTTCCCCTGTGCACTCCTTGCACTGGCTCGATGCCCACCTGGCAAAGCTTCACATAACTCCTCAGAGCTTCTGTCTGCAACTGTGTTTCTCATACACAGCCTAGCCTCCAAGGTATTCAGCAACCTTGAGGTCTTTCCTGAGTTGTTGACTCCAGTTCTTGTGCTGCAGCACGTCTTTGTCTGAACCCGTATAATTCAGAAGTGCAACCTATATGCACGGCTATCAAAACCTGCAGCGTTCTGTCATACCCTCCTGGTATGAAGCCTCAAAGACCTTCACCTGAAATCAGACACACTCCTGCAAATGAAAACCTATAGTATACATCTACAACACACATAAAGAACACTCACAGACATCCACATAACACAGAAATACATGCAGGAAAAACTTCTTCTATTTATATTAAAATGGCAAAATGTCTGTTTGTACAAGGGTGTTCTCGAGCTCTCTCTTTCTCTTCTCTTGCAACCACTCTACTCTACTAAAGAGATACAATAGATCTTTTACATGAGGGGGCTCTTCGATCTCTTCCCTCCAATCTACTTACCCTATTCAATTACATTGAATGGGTTGTCTAGTCCATTATCGGATCTATATCTCAGCCTTACAAACATTAAAGGTCGATCTTATCTACAGCCTGTGCAAAGGCACAGCTTCATAGCTCACCAGCTTAAACATTAAATTACATTGAATTCAGATTTTAAATGAGGTTGCACCTCTCTTTACCACGCGATTTGAATTCGCTAATGTGGTTGGCTGGCTGGCTGGCTGATGTGGATAGATGCTCCTGCGTCATACTCCTCAGCTGCAAAATTCATGAGCTCCTGCTCATGAGCTTCCCATCTCAGCTTTGGAAATCCTCCTGGATCCCAAATCATCCTCTGGAGCTATTCATCTGCTCCATCTTGTTGTTGTTGCTTCTTCCGCGCTGTTGCTGTTGTTGTTTCTTCCTTTCTGCTCAACCTCTCCTCGCTGGAAATCTCTGCTGACTTCAACATCATCCTTTTGATCACGTCAATCACTTCATCCAGCTGCTCCAATGGTTGGTCCTGTTCATGCAGTCTCCTCAGTTGCAAAAATTTTCAGCACATGGGCAGATCACTGTGATCTCCCATGCCTTGTTCATCAGCTTCCAACTTCACCTATTGGATGTGCATACCCTGCACTTTCACCCTTTTCTCTAGGGCTTCTATTTGTTCCCATAGATCAGCAAAACAAATGTTGTCTGCCTCTTCTTCTTTTGTTGCAAACTCCCATGTTGCAGTCTTTTCAACTTCCTGGCTGAAAATATTGAGCCATTCCTCAGAATGCTCATCATTCTCTCCTACTTCTTTTGCTGTCAGCTTCAGTGCTACAACTTTCTCAGCTTCTTGGTTGAATATGTTGAGCCATTCCTCAAAATTATCACCTTCTTGGGCAGCTTCAGATATCTGCTCCAATCCTTCTTTGACAGTCTTAGTTCGTTGTCCTTCTGTTGTTGTTGCATCTACAACATCGATTTATGCCTCCTCTTGGGCAAGTGGTAGGAATATCTTGATTCCCCCAATCATCAGAATATTCCTCATATCTTCCTCCTTTGTCAGCCACACCTACTGATCCAAATCCACCTCTGAATTTATGAGACTCTCAGACAGTCCCATCTTCTCATCCATGCCCGCCTGGCAATATGGGATTCTCTCATTGCTTCCCTGGCAGACTATGATATCAACCGATCCCATCTTCATCAACACCCCTTGTTGAATTGAACTCACCTCCGAGTCCATGAGACTTTCAGATAGTCTTGAATTTTCATCTCTTCCCACCTGGCAATCTGTGATGCTTCCACTGCCCTCCTGGCAGTCTTCGAGATCCCGTGGTGACCTCATTTCATTTCCCAGCTGGCAATGTGAAATTCCCTGGTTGTCCTCATGACAGTCTCTGAGATCCCGTAGTGATCTCAACTTGTTTCCCACCTGGCAAACTGGAATTTCCTCTCTTCCCTCCTGGTAGTTCTTGAGATCTCCAGCTGATCCCATTTCATTCTCTTCACCGAGAATTTTTCCAGTCTTTGGTTCACATATATGAACCATCTCCTTAGGTCCGTCGAGATTTTTAGCATGCCTCAACCATCCCTTCAATAGCCTATGTTGTCTTCTAGCCATCAACTCCTTGACTGGCCATTTTACCTTCAGCTTCTTCATGGGCCATTCATATACCCATCTCTGCTCGGCTTTCTTTTGCATCCACAGTTCAAGCTTTTCAATGTCTGCCCTTATATCAGCGAGCTCTTTATCCATCTCTGCAAGCTTTTCTGCCTTGCTCTTCATCCCAGCATGCCTATGGCCTTCAGTAGCCATGTTGTTGTCCATGTCTGCTCTCCTGGCAAACATGTTGTTGTCACTCTGCACCAAGAGTGTTTCCAGCTTCATCCTACAGTCCTCTTGACTGTCCTCTCAATCGTTGTCTGCCTGCGAACAATCACCACAGAGTCTCCAGCTCTCTGTCTTCCTTTACCTTCTCGCTTCACCTGAAATATACAGATGAAATCAAGCTCTGATACCACTTGATGTGTATCAGAGTGCTCTTTTATCTCCTTCTGCATCCTCCTGCCTGAAATATACAAGCAAGAATCAGGCTCTGATACCACCTTGATGTGTATTAGAGTGTTCTTTTATCTCCTTCTGCCTCCTCCTGCCTGAAATATACAAACAAGAATCAGGCTCTAATACCACTTGAGGCAGGAAGAACTCACAAACTCCACCTCGTCGCGCTCCTTCTCACAGGATCGTTCAAATTCCTCTTTGAGCCGAAGTGAATCTTTCGATTCCACAGTGGAATCTCTATCAAAAACCCGATCCACAGGTCCTGCCCTTTTCCCACACGGTCCTTTGCACTTAACCGTGAGCTTTCCCAACTTAATTTCGGGTTTCGGGGTTTCGTGATCCCCGACGTCAAAATTTCTTGTCCTCTCGAACTCTCGAACTCTGATTTGTCGACATGCTCCTTTTGGCCTTAGCCCCGCCTGGCTACGCTCTAGTCCATATGACTAGCTCTCATAAGGCCGCAGCCTTATGTCTTTCGGGATTTCCCTATTCAAAAGTCTGACCTCTCAACCTCTTGACTCCCGAAATGGCCTTTCTCGCCTTAGCCCCTCTTGGCTATACCCTGGTCCACATGACCACTATCTCACAAGACCGCAGCCTTACCTCCTTTCGGGGTTTCGGACATCGCAATGTCGAAATGCAAGGACACTTTGTCCACGGGATTCCTGATATCTCGATTCCTGATTTCCCGATGTGATTCTCCTATCGGGACCTTTCCCGAAGGCTTCAATCGTTTCCACGCATCCCCTCAAAATGGACGGTCTTGATTCTCTCTCACTATTTCGGGACTTTCGATACCCCGATGACAGAAATCCCCTGTCAACTCAAAACCCCGGTAGCCGATATATCGATGGGTCGCTCGATCTCTGCCACGTGTCTCCACAAATAGACGGCTCAGATCTTTCATGAGAGTTTTACCATGAAAATTCACGATCTTTTGTTCTCGTGACTCCCGATTTCACCAACGTCGATATCCCGATGGCCATGCCTCTCGTTGGGATTTTCAACCTCCTATTCATGAAGGTAAACCTCATGCAGCTCATGTCTGATCTGACGGATGACGGGAAATTTGCTCAAGATCTGACGGTCTAGATCCGTTCTTCCTATGCACTTACTCTAAAGGCTAAACTTTGGCTAAACTCTGTGCGCCTTCACCCGATCCAACGACTGACAGGTATCTGAGTGAGATTCGACGACTGACGATCTCCTCTTCTATGCGCTTCTCCTGCTCCTTCCTAGACGTAGAAACCAACGGTCCAGATCTCTTTCTCCATCAGATCTGACGGCTGTTGTGCTCCCTCCTGAGTTGTTGCACTTTCTCCCACTGCTTGGAAGAATTCCAAGTTCTCAAAGGCCTCGACCTTTGCTTCGTCTCCCTCTGCGAACTCCTTTACCTTGAGCTTCACTACGCGCCCTGAAAACGCTAACTCCTCCTGATATTTTCTTCAAATCCTTGAAGATTTGACCTCTACACTCCTGTAGAGTCTTTGCACATTGAAGTGCTATCTCTCCTGCGCTTGTCAAACATTCAAACTCCTAAGGGGTTTTATCCTTCTTTCTTCTCCCATAGATGGAGAATGTAATGTCCTCCTGGCTATCCTCTGCCTCAAGCAACCTCTTGTTGAGTGCTGCAGGGTGTTCAGCAACCCTGTGAAGATCCCTCAGTGGATTCTTCCTTCAAATTACAGAACTCAAAGAGTTCTCTTATCTTCTGTTCCTATCTGCACACCTACTCAATGCCCCCTGGCAGAGTATCTTCCCAAAAAAAATCCAACCGTTCTGTACCCTCCTGTGCACCTATGCACCTGCTCAATGCCCACTTGGCAAAGCTTCACAGAATCCTCAGTGATTCTAGTTCTCTCTGAACTCACAGCAGAGTTCTTCCCCTGTGCACTCCTTGCACTGGATCGATGCCCACCTGGCAGAGCTTCTGTCTGCAACTGTGTTTCTCATACACAGCCTAGCCTCCAAGGTATTCAACAACCTTGAGGTCTTTCCTGATTTGTTGACTCCAGTTCTTGTGCCACAGCACGTCTTTGTCTGAACCCGCAGAATTCAGAAGTGCAACCTCTGTGCATGGCTATCAGAACCCGCATCGTTTTTTCATACCCTCCTGGTATGAAGCCTCAAAGACCTTCACCTAAAATCAGACACACTCCTGCAAATGCAAACCTACAGTATACATCTACAACACACATAAAGAACACTCACAGACATCCACATAACACAGAAATACATGCAGGAAAAACTGCTTCTGTTTATATTAAAATGGAAAAATGCATGTTTGTACAAGGGTGTTCTCGAGCTCTCTCTTGCTCTTCTCTTGCAACCACTCTACTCTACTGAAGAGATACAATAGATATTTTACATGAGGGGTCTCTTCGAGCTCTTCCCTCCAATCTACCTACCCTATTCAATTACATTGAATGGGATGTCTAGTCCATTATCGGATCTACATCTCAGCCTTACAAACATTAAAGGCCGATCTTATCTACAGCGTGCACAAAGGCATGGCTTCACAGCTTACCAGCTTAAATGTTAAATTACATTGAATTCAGATTTTAAATGAGGTTGTGCCTCTCTTTACCACGCGATTTGAATTCGCTAATGTGGTTGGTTGGCTGACGTGGAGAGATGCTCCTGCATCACATAGTTGCATAAGTTGCGTAAAGTTGCGTAAAGTTGCATAAAGTTGCATAAAGTTTCATAAGTTCCATAAAGTTGATGAAGTTGCATAAGTTGCATGTTGCATAGTTGCATAGTTGCATATAGTTGCATACGAAATTGTTGCAATATAGTTGCATAAGTTGCAATATAGTTGCATAAGTTGCAATATAGCTGCATAAGTTGCATATAGTTGCAATATAGTTGCACACAGTTGCATAAGTTGCAATATAGTTGCATTTGACCACTCACCAATATTTGAGAATATAGTTGCAATATAGTTGCATTTGGAACCATTGGTATGTTTTCATAATAAGAATAGGTCTCAAGGTGTGTACCATGACTAGAGAGGAAA
>ML839803.1:39413-78930 GCA_009831015.1 Picea engelmannii | reverse complement strand
TTCAATATATTAGTATTTCTTCTGGTTGAATTGTTCTCTTGGAGGCTAATAACCTAATATAAATTATCTTCTTGAGCCGACAAGTCTTCTAGGGTTATTAGCCAACGCATTAGGGTTTCTTCTTGCTTCTCGGAGTATTCTATTCTCATCAGGTTTACACATGGAGGTAAATACCTCCCTCAGCTACCATAATATCAACAGTACAAGAATGTTCGGATCCCTGGAAAAGTTGATTCTACCATAGGGGTAGTCCTCTATCACTAGAATATGTCATGCCCACCAGTCGAAGAACTTGTCATCGAAGGACTCTATGGTCCTTCCTGCCCTTTTTAAAGGCAGCAATGTTCCCATCTACATACCGATGGGAAGGTGGCCACATGCCCCCATACCATCTCTCTCGAACTCAAACTGGGTACCCTCTCAAAGAAGAATGAGCACAAAATGGTATTGAACACGAAGTTCTTGTTTCTACGCTCTCGGCACTCTGTGAGTTGCATCTTCATGCAGTCAAGCATGATCGCACTCCAGTCAAATATTCATGCATTTAGGCACTGCATTTCATAATACATGTGCTCCTAAGAAGCCTGGTCTAGGGTCACGGATCCATTGATCCGTCCAATAAGCAAAACGATCACCTCAGTGACAAGTTGGTGATCTTGTGGATGGGCACCTGAGAACCTACTTTCTCAGTGTTGGCCTCGCAATGCATCCCAATGTAGTCGGCGATGTTGAAGGGCCTGTTAAGCACTCAACACACCCTAAAAAGTCTATGTCCATTTTTTACTTTTTGGGTACCATTTGATCCTTTGCACTGTCTGTTTTGTTTTGTCTTCAATATGAAATTGATGCCTCTGCATATCTTTTATGTTTCATGTTTGAATTTTTTTAAGTTTTCTTAAACATACAACCCATTAAGAGGTACTTAACAACCACTTAAGGAATTGGCAAACTAAAGCTTTCCCCAACGTGCATAGGGAGTTCAACATCGGTAAAGATTAAAGGTGACAAGTTTAAAATAGTGGAGCGTCGATCTTCATCGGCGTCGGCAGACGAAAATATTTATTTTGCGAATGAACTCTGGTAGGAATATCGTCGAATACCGATCCATTCGTCTTCGGCAAGAAAACGAAAAAGGTAAGCATCACGCAAGGAGAGGAGTGGTATCACCGACCGCTGAATCCTGAAATTTTTTTGGCGACAGAAGGTCACGAAGATGACTACCCGCCAAGGAGTTGCACACCTAAACTTTCCCCGATCACTGATCCCTGATATCATCGGTATCCGTAGAAGTATGCACCAGGATAGTAGCCATCCCCCAACCTCCACACCAGAGAGACATGACATGATGAGACGTTTTAACCCTTAGATTCATTGGGTACGAAGCATTTAAAATGTTAGTTAATTCATGGATCGTGCATTTGTTGCTAATCCGTGCACGAATCAAAAGAGACTATTTAAAGCCTGTCGATACAATGCATCTTCCTTCACGCCTCTGTCATCAATCAGTTAGAATTTATTTGCAGAAATATGACGATGGTTTATTTTGAATTGCATTCATTACTCGTATTAACTTATTGATACGACGGACATAATCTTTCCAACTATATGATTTCGAGTCATTGTGTATGAACTTATTCTGCGTGGTGAGGAATTTAGAACATAAGAAGAAGGCTAACAATCTGGGTAAGACGTCCAAGGTTCAGTGATTATTACATGACTATATTAGAAAGAATTACAGGTATGCATCCACTTGTTGTGTTTTACGCTTCAATTTATATGTTCAAAACCCAATGCTACTTTTTTCATGTGTTTAAAGGTCATTTTAATTGCAGGAACAATGCCTCCGAAGAATCCATCCACCAGGTAATCCCCTAGAGCGCCAAAGCCACAAGAGCCAGAAGTAGGAGAGGGATCCTCCCCAGCAGTTGCAAGACAATTAGAATTCGCCCCCAAACCAGTGCCTGTCATTAAGACAGCTACCAAGAAGGCCTTCATCCAACCCCCGACCTTCGGAGACACAGAGGCAAACATTGGAGCCAAAATAACATTTCCTTGCTAGGAAGAATTATTTAACAAAATCAAGAAAGAAGAACCCCTCGAGTATACCCCGCATAGTGATCCTAATACAAGGAATCTCGATGATGATGATCCTGATACAAGGAAGCTCGATGATAACAATCCGAACTCCAGTGTTTCCTTGCATTGAGATCCTAAAGTGGCTCATTGACCACACTAATGCGCATAAATGTTTGATTAACGATGATAATGGTGGATGCGTCGGGGTTTTATTCCCATCATAGGTTCAAAGTTACTACAAGCTCAGGGAGTCAAAAGAAAAGATAAGCATTGATTTTGTTTTGAGTTTTTATGTATCACACGATATGAGAAAAATCATGGCGTTGTGGTGGAGGGAATAAAAAAAATTCACGAACCGGACTATCGGCTGGTATCCAACGACCAATATAAGGGAACCATACATATACCTGATGGATCCTCTCTGTACGTTGCATGGGGAGAAATATTTCTCCCCATTTTCAGAGGCTTGGATGCCTCTAGCTTATATGGTGGCCATTTCAGGCACAGGTTTCAATTGGGGTGCAATCATCTCCAAACAATTGAGCACCTGCATAAGACAAGCCCATACGTCGAAAGAGGGGGAAACCCCCTCCTTCTATATGGCCTCATATCTGTTGGACATCATCTATGCCAGGAACATTTTCTCTGGAATGAACCTAAACTGGCACTTCTCGGAGCTCCTGGTCCATGTATACTACAACATCTTATGGGAAAACATGTACAAAAAATCCTATGCTCTTATCTGTGACCAGTTTATTGCATGCATATATTTTTTGTTGTTCAAGAAAGAGTACCCTAGGCTGTCAGATGAGGCAAAAAAGGTTAAATCAAAAGTGGGTCACTGGTATCTAGATGAGCGTGAAACCTACATCGGGGTTTTCGAAGCCACAGGGGCACCCCATTTGTTACCCATATATGTTCCCGACCGACTAGTATTAGGGGAAATTTGCTACCATACCATCCTGCAAAGGTATGATGCCACTTTAGTAAAGGACAAGAAGCGGGCCTTCATACCGTATGGGTTTCATATTGGCTTCTACATGGTCAAATATATCGCGCATGCTAAACAAGAAGGGCTAAGTCAATTTGAATTTCGGTTCCAAACTGGTCGATTTCACAAACACGATCCCAAGGTCCTCGTCCTACAACACGCATCGTAGGTATCATCATGTTGGCCTTACACCCATGTTTGGTTCGAAGATGAAATTTTCACCAAAAACGCTCAAGATTGGAATGAGGTGTCATCAAGGAGGGTTGATCCTCAAAAAACCAAGTTCAAAGCTATGAGTTGGGAAGAACAAGTAACGTCTTTCGAGCAGACATCTCAAGAAATTATCAAGACCTAGGAAGGAACTGTAGTATCTTAATCGAGAGAAGAAATAGGTGATCCCCAAGAAGGCACCGAAATGGCAAAAGCTTATTAGGAATCCTAGGTACAAATCAGGGATTTCCCTGAAATTCAAGTTGCACAGGGGATGGGTGAACTTTTGTACCAGAAAATCCAGCCGCTAATGAAGTGAATGCAGGATGATCTGTGCCTTATCATAACACTCGCACTTCCAACTGGTACCCGAGAACAAAGGTCGACGGTGTCAAGCGGCCCCGATTCCACAAACCTAGGGAACACCAATGGGTTAGGAAACCCTGGATCCACAACATCGTCGGTCAATTCCCTTGTGGGTGGGACAAATCAACTAGATATGGGTCGGGTCTCGATAGAAACAAGAGCGCCTAATCCCCTTAGAAAACTTATACATATATATAGCGATGAAGAAATCCCGGAACCATCTCACGACTCCCCTATGCCTGTCCAAGAGGAAAAATCTCCCCAGAAATTTTCTTCCCCGGAGCCCGAAGTTCAAGACAAGGAGGGCTTGAAAAAGGAGACAAAAGTTGAAACTGACCTCGACACAAAAGAACCCAATGAATCAGAAACCGAAGCAGATCTGAATGACAGGCCAGAATCGAAGGAGACAGAAAGAATCCTTGCAAAGAGAGATCAGTGGTTCTGCGACCGACGAGAAAGTAAGTAACGAGTCTGTACCCGACACCTCTATTCCGCCCAATACTCAAATCCCTGATGAGCGATAGGTAGAGGTCAAACCCACGAGGCAGAGTGAGGAATTTCAAGAGCCCAACCTTGAACAAATATACACCACTGATATCCTGGGATACAAGCTCACATGGGGCGATCAGTAGATACCAGAGCCAGTAGACGAGGTAGCAAATATCTATGCAATATCCTATGATCAAAAAAGAAAGGCCATTGTTCAAAGGACCGTGAAGAAAAGAAGGATCACGTTGGATCACTCCATCTTGGTTACTATAGAGGAAAACATAATCAACACAGTAGATGCTCGGATGTCTAAACTGATCGGCATGGGAAAGGCCCTCTAGGATGATACCTTGGATAGAGAAAGGAGGGACGAAAAGGAACTATCTTCCACCCTAAAGGATCTTGAGAACTTGCGCCATCTTGTCGAATACTATAAAGGCACCATGTAGACCACTGTGTATCTGAAAGGTGAGTTTGGAGGAGTTTACAACGAGTTCAAGAAGGAAAGACACATGTTAACCGAGAACATGGTTGAGTTCCAGGAAGACACTCTCATGGCACTCGTGACATGTAAGGATATGGAACGATGGTATGAAAGGGCACAGCAAGAGGTAGAAAGACTCATGTACATTGAGGCATTCCAGCAAGGCCGAGACAAGAAAAATAATGGCATTCAGATGGTAGGCAAAAGTAGTCTTAATCGCATGAAGCAATCAACCGAGTACTGGGTTAATATGTCTCGGGACCCACATCGAGAGATCCAAGAACAATGGACTAGGTGAAAGAAGCACTAGAATAAAATTAACAAAATAATGAAGGATGTTGGGTCCTCAAATTTGGCACCCCCAACAATTTCATCGACCTGAGCGACGTGGTCAAGTTGCATGTCGAACAAGACTCGCTATGGACCAAAGAGTTCGCAAAGATAACCAATGTGAGGCCATGTCAAGTGAAACAATTCGTAGAACATCCGATCAGAGCCAGAACCATGTTATAGAAGTTGAACTCCATTCTAATAAAGTATCGGGCGCATGCAGTAGACATCAAGGGAATATATGCAGCCCCGATGGAACAACATAGATTCCATGGACCCAAACTTGTAAAGAACTGTTTATCAGTTGGATGAATACGAGAGAAGTCTCCCTTTCCAAGAAGTATCTCAGGTTGACTATTAAAAAAATTGTTAGAAGATAATGCCACGTGGTGATTTTTGTTTTGTTTAAACTACACTTAGCCGTTAGTTTCAGTTAAAACTTTATATTATAAATAAGGACATCGGCCAATTAGTGAGGGGTCGATGGTTATTATAAGAACTCTTTCTTTTTTTTGGTTGTTAAGAATTATTTTGAGACTACTATGATTTGAGAAGTCCTTCTGGACCAAAGACAAGATATTTTCATCAGATGCATGTGATTGGAATTGGAGAAGAACTACTTCCTATCATGTTTCATGAATGATGCAGCAATGAGTAAGAGAAATTAATTATGTTGTCAAGTTATCTGGTGCAATGTTTTGATGTTCTTTTCTTTAATGATGAATATAAATTGTTGTGTTATTATGTGATGAATGGTTATGGTAGATGAATTATTTTGCTTGCCTTGATCTTATTACATATGTGATTTATTTATGATAGTTAGTTTCTCATACAGTAATGGGATTCTCACGTGGTTAATGTATTAGGACTAGGCTTGTGGTATAGATTAATTGTCTGCATGTTGAGCAGCAGGTTATCCCAAGCTTAGCCTCTTCCCCAGTAGTTAAAAATTAATCCTGTTGTTTGTAAAGTTGGTTTATACTGGCTATCATCTCTCATATCATCCCCACCCAAGAGAAAATACAGAAGAGAATAGTCCTAACTAAAGGAAGATCCCTCACAAGAAAACACAAATCCCATCAATAAACTGGTTGGATCATAAGATCTAGAGAACCATTCCATTTTTAAACGTTGCAGAGTCTAATTGGGCCTCGGTGGCGAGTTTGGTTCCTATTGTTGAGTCAAGGGATTTAAGACCCATCAACATGGCCCAGGAGGAAACGTACGTATGTTGATTGGTTCCCCTCTCCTCGAGAGGCCAGTCAAGAAATATTTTTCCTCAGTCGTTGGAGTCAACAACTGCCCCTCAAGCATGAACGCCTCTGCGTTAGGGTGCCAATAATCCACCAGGGAATTCGGTAGCCTGGGTTTTTTCCTCATGAATGGACACCAATATAAATTCCATAACCCACATTGTTTCAATGCAGCGATAGTAGCAGGGTCCTCATTGACCAAGATATCGATCTCCTCATGTTCCCTCTCCCTCCAGTAGACATACATCCTGTTCCATGAAAATTCAAAGGGGAGTTAACTCTTGCATTTTGATTTTTTTCCATACTTTTGAGGGTGTACACGGGATTTCTTGGACACAGTCACGTATGTATGTTGGCATACTATTATTTGAATCTGTACATACATGTGTTGTCCTTGGATAGCCCGCATACACGTAGGGTCGCCCATGACAATTCAAAGGGGAGTTAGCTCTTGCATTTTTATTTTTTTCCATACTTTTGGGTGTACGCGGTATGTCTTGGACACAGTCACATATGTACATTGTCATACTATTATTTGACTGTGTACATATGTGTGTTGTCCTTAGACAACACACGTACATGTAGGGTCACCCCTTTTTAAGAGGGCGCACCCCCCAAAAAACTAAAAACAATGCATAATTGAAGTATTGAAATGAAAGAGGGATAAGTTTGTACTTACTTGGTCTAAGCAGAAGTTTGTTTCTTCCTTTGAAGCTCCTGAAATCAACTCTTTTAGTAAAGGGGTATTTTTTACCTTCTGATTCATTTTCAAATTGCAATGGTGAAAATGAGTTGTGAGCTTCTATTTATATACTTTTTTCCCCTTTTTGCCACTTTTTGGAACCCTTTTGTCATTTTTTCTAGCTTGAAAATCATTTAATGTGGTTTTTGAGTTTCTTATTGGATGTTACGATGCACTTTGCCTTTTGGTTTGGTAACGTTTTGGGAGATGGATCACTTTTAAAGGCCCTTTGGAAAAAGTCATTTTTCCAAATTTTTGCATATAAGTTAGGATTCCACCTCCACTTTCTGCATCTCGTTGTCTTTTTCGCTTTGCCATAGGATTGATCCCAGCGAAGTATGACACAAAACCATCTTTTTTGTTTTAGAAGTGTCATGATTACGTGGTAGAGCCTACCTTTACATGGATTCCCTAGATAGATCCTTGTTGCATTTTTGGCATCCATGTTTTCTCTAATGACGTTAGGATCAGGAGTCCTTGTTAGTCCTATCATGATTATGAGTTTGAGCCTCATTCATCTGATGCACCATCACTCTTGGCCTCACCCTCGGGACTCCAAACATGAGCATGCTTTGTTGTATTTCAAGCTCGCTTTGAAATCTAAAAGCAACATCCGACGAGACTATATTTATGCTTTCAATCTTGTCTGGATTAACTCAGAAAAGTAACCTTTTGGAGTCTTATTTAAGCCATTTTCAAACTCTCTAAACATGAAAATATTGTTGAGCGATATTTTTGTCCTTCACGCTCGCCAAACTAAAACTTGAAGGCACGTATGTCCAACGGTAGTTTACCCCCTTTTCGGTTTGGATGGTCAATTTTACGAACAAAGGTATACTCTAGGAGCTTCGGTTCGCTAGAAGAGTATTCTCAAGTATATGTTAAACCCTTTTTTAGGCCTGAGGGACTAAATTTATGAAAAAGGAACCCCCACGGAGTCGATAGTTAAGCTCTTTTCAGACTCCCTAAAATTGAAAAGATCGTTGAGTGACCTTGTTCCTTCACACTCGTTAAATTGGTCCAGAAGAACAACCCCCATGGATTCCATAGTTAAGCTCTTTTCAGACTCCCTGAAATTGAAAATATCATCGAGTGACCTTATTCCTTCACGGTTGTTAAATTGGTCCAGAAGAACATCCCCAAGTGAGTCCATAGTTAAGCTCTTTTCAGACTCCTTAAAATTGAAAAGATTGTCCAGTGATCTTGTCTTTGTCACACTTGTTAAAATGGTTTCGAATATACATCTATTAGGTGCAAGTTTACCCCTTTTTTCGAACCGACTAGACTATTTTCAAAAAAGGTACCCTAGTGGAGTCTTCTTTTATGTTTTTTCAGACTCTCTAAACATGAAAAAACTATCGATCTTACCTTCTCTAGGCTCGTTAAAATTACATTGAAGGGGGTTTTCATTGTGTCTTTCTAATCATGTTTTCATATCTGCATCTTTTTCCTAATGTCGGATCCATGTTTCTCTCAACTGAACCTTTGAAGCATGCCTTATATGCAAGCCTTGTAGCACTTTGCCTCTGTGACTTGACACCTTGACCCATAGAAGAATTTTCCCCGAGTGTCCTTTTCCTGCACATCTCTCCTTGCTCTAAGCATTAGTGTGTTCCTGGCACTTGGAACTAGTATTCTTGCGACACTCGTTCCTCCTTTGTGACATAGCATTCTTTTATTCTTTTTTCGAGATCTTTAAAAAATTGAAAAAAAGACAAAAAAATAAAAAAACCCAAAAAGAGGGGACGGGAAATATATATTATTTTTTTGGTAGCACAATGAGTCTCCCTTAGCACATCCATTTGTTTGTCTTCAAGCATTGGGATATGATATGACCTTAGCAAGTTGTTCTCTCTACATAGAGTTGTGGCCTCCTCTGTTTGGTTACTCTTCCAAACACGTGGAGATTTTGTGTTGCCTCCTGCATCATGAACTTATGTCAATGTCATGTTTCCTGAGTCTGATCATCTTCCGTGCTCTTGTCCAAGGGAAATTTCACCCAACCTGAGTCATACTTTCTGCAGTTTTTCTCTTGGCCTCATGCCTAGCCATCCCAAAAGTCCAATAAAGTCCTTGTTCGAAATCAATGAAGTTCCATGCCTGATCATCGAGATCCTCTTGTCTTTTCTCGATGAGTTGTCAAAGACCTTTGGGTAGTGAAGTTGTCAATTCACATTACACTCCTACCTGATTTTTGAATATCTTGAAGTTGTTTCTCGAGCTATGAAGACCTCATCTCCAGCCATCGGGCGGTATTGGCTTCTTGAAGATAGATACTATACTTGTATATCTTTGATTTTGAGATGTAGATCCATTGTGTATTGCTCACAACTACACTTTATATAGTTATATGAAATGGATATGCAGTGTATTTGATTGGAATCCATGATTTATTTCATCTCGAGCATGGGTATGCCCGCCTCAGAGAGACAATTGTTATTTTTTGCATATGGCACCTCCCGAACTCTGGTCCCGAGATCACTCGTTTTGTACATTTCTGAAGATTTTGTAATGTATTTCGGCCATCAGATGCTCTTTTGACCTCACACATTAGGGGGAATTTGTTATAACCCTAAATTTATCTACATATTCATATATGGCGTTTGGCCCTCTTACTTGCATTTTTTGCCAAGCCATCACTCAGTTGCTCTTCTTAAAAACTCATTTTTTGAAGATGTATGCACCCTACACCAATACTGCTCATGTACATATGCTTGCTACACCACTACAATCTGCATACGTGCACATGTTGCACCACTACATCCCGTGTATAATCGCAAAAGTTGCAAAAATTAAAAAGTTGCAAGGAATTCGTTGAGATTACGGGCTATTGGGTAGTTTCCCAACTAATCCATCACCTATAGCCCATCACCCAACTGAATAAAAATAATTTTTTCATATAAAAGGAGGTTTTGGGGTATCATTCCACATCTATACATAAGAACAGTGAAACTCTTCCCGTTTCACATCCCCTCCTTGCCCCAAGAATTTGTAGCCATCTTGTGAGAATTGCCTCAAAATTCCCCAATTTTCCCTTTTTCCTCCATCATAACCCATTCCATTTCCAAAGAATAAGGTTGAGAGGAGAAATCCATATGGAGGTGCACTTGGAGCTTGGTGAAGAGGAGCCTGGACCAGGTTTGTGGAGCAGTAGTCGTCACTGGTTGCAAGTGATCATTGTATTATCAATAAAAGTACTTTTCCTGTCCCAAAACATGATGTGTCGAATGTTTGCATTAGATTTGTGTTTTATTCTAACATCTAACCCTTGATTTATATATGAAATGCATGCTTGTATTTTTTTGTTTATTTGTCTTTGAATGAAGGCCATCCTTGGTAGGAGGTTTGCAGACAGCAAAGCTAACAAGTGCGAGAGGATCATCATCGGACGCGGAGTAGAGGTACAGTTACCCGATCCTTCTCATTTTTATTTTCGTGTATGAGTCTGGGATATGTTTGGGGTAGTGAGAGAAGTAGGGTACTTTTAAACGATTATTGATCTACCTACATTGTAAACCATGGTGTAGCCATAGGGGGGTTTTTCGCGCTAGCAGCTATGTTTGAGTCATGAGAAATGTCATATGATGACGACTGAAGGTGTGGCACTATGACATTATGTTTCTGCGGATGGAATCAAGGTAGACCCAGCAAAAATAGAGGTAATCCTTAATCTTCCTACACCTCGTACACAAATCGAGCTACGTATTTTCCTTGGTTGTGCAGGATATTATCGCAGATTCATAGAAACAATTTCAAGGATAGTTGCACCTTTACATGCTTTAACTGGTAATGTGGAATTTTAGTGGTCTAATAAGTGTGATGTTGAATTTTCATAACTCAAAAGGTTGCTTTCAA
Source organism: Picea engelmannii (assembly GCA_009831015.1). Classification (NCBI taxonomy): domain Eukaryota; kingdom Viridiplantae; phylum Streptophyta; class Pinopsida; order Pinales; family Pinaceae; genus Picea; species Picea engelmannii. The sequence continues at coordinate 68,134 of ML839803.1, read as the reverse complement.
CAGCACCGATGCTGAGAGGACCAAACTGGAAAATAACATTTCACATCTCTTCATATGCATCGGATATCACCATAGGTGTTGTCCTTGGATAGGAAGAAGAAAAGAAACCTTGTGCTATTTATTTTATTAGCAAAAATCTTACTTCTATCGAATTAAATTACACAATAACGGAAAAAGAAATTTTAGTCGTTATACACGCTATTAATAAATTTCGCCACTATATAACAGGCTATCCAGTTATTATGTATACTGATCATTCTGTTATCAAAAATTTAGCTAACAAACCAATTACTAATGGACCATTTATTCGATAGTTGTTGCTATTGCAGGAATTCGACATCACCATTAAGGATTGGCCTGGAAGAGAGAATCTTGTTGCAGATTTATTGTTTCGCGTACCCAAAACAGATAACTTTTTGACAGTTGAAGACCATTTTCCAAACAAACACTTTTTCGTTGTCACTATTAAAACACCTTGGTACACTGACGTGGCAAATTATCTGATAGTTGGGAAACTACCAGCACACATGTCATCAAGAGAAGGGAAATTAATCCTTCGGTGCAATGCACAGTTCACCTGGATTGGTGGATATCTTTTCCACATAGGGTCTGATCTTCATATCCGAAGATGTGTCAGAGATGATGACATTTATGATGTCTTGAAGGCGGGTCACGATGATCCCTGTGGCATACATTTTGCAGATCACAGAACTGGGCATTAGGTTTTACAGATGGGCTACTATTGGCCCTCAATATTCAAAGATGCAAAGAAGTATGTACAGGCTTGCGACAGTTGTCAGAGGATGGGCCAACCAGACCAAGATGATGAAATTCCCCTACAAGCACAAGTGGTGGTGGAACCTTTCGACAGATGGCCACTGGATTTTTTTGACCCCTTCAACCCAAAATCAAACCAGAAAGCGTATAACTAGTTGCAACAGACTATATGACCAAATGGGTAGAAGCAGTGGCCTTGTCAAACACAACTGAGGAAGAATTCATTAAGTTTCTCTTTGAATTATATGTATGTTATGGATTACCCAAGGAAGTGATCATTGACAGAGGGTCGCAATTTACAGCACATAAAATCTCAGCCACTCTATGCAATTATCACATTAAACACAGAGTTACCTCCCCATACCACCCACAGGAAAACAGACAAGTGGAAAGTACCAATAAAGTATTGGAGGCAATCTTGACAAAAACAGTCTCAACAAACTATCAAAATTGGGAAGTCGAGCTTCCAAATGCCTTATGGGCCTATCTCACAACATCGCATAACACTAATGGCTACTCTCCTTATCACCTAGTCTTTGGCAAAGAACCTATCTTTCCAATTGAATTTGAGATCAAGACTCTAAGAATGGCCCAGGAAATTGGATTGGATCTTACGGAGGCACACACACGGTGCTTACAATAGCTCAATGAGTTAGATGAAGCACGCATGTTCTCCCTTCAGTGCACAGTTGTTATTCAGCAACAAAGAGCTAGCTGGCACGATAAGCATATCAAGAAGAAATCCTTCCATAAAGGTGATTGGGCGCTTCTCTATGATTCCATATTTTATGATTTTCCTAGGAAATTACAGACAAGGTGGCTGGGGCCATATGAAATCAATGAAGCTCATGATAATGGAACTGTCACTTTATTTACCATCGACAAGTATGGTTCTCCTTTTCTGGTAAATGGACATCGGCTACGACTCTACCACCAGCCGCTTTCAAAAGAATCATTTTTCCAAGAAGTAATTAATGATCCTACTGTTCAGATTTTAGTTGGATGGGAAGGCAACCCAACAACTTCAGCGCCATAAAAATTTTGTTTTTATTAGCAATGTACATATTGTATATAGTTTTATTTAAATATTTGATTGAGTTTTTAGGTTTTTACTTTCTAGGAAATTCACTATAAAGAGATTTGGAGAATAAAAACTAGAAAAGATGATTGTAATGAATATAATTAGCACTATTTTTTGTTCCTTATTCGAACTTCAAATTGCTTCTGTCTCACTTTGAAAAATCCATCGAATATAAACCTTGTTTTACACAAGAGATGAATATGTCATGTTCCGCAGCAAAAAGTCGGGTGATTGCACTAAAAGAATGTGTAGCTGTAGTAAATATAAAATGAATGCATGACACTGCAAACCATCCACTACTGCAATCATTGAATAAACCTAACTAAAATTAAATGAATTTATTTGATGACTAATCAATCCTAGATTCGCTAAAAACAATTGCAGGAGGTATCCAATTACTTAATTAGATGGTTGAATTTGAATATCAGCGCCATTTTTTCTCGAACATAACGGTTGTCGTTCCCTTTGTTTCGATTGTTGTTCCCTTTGCGGGTAGTGTCGTTCATTCAAACGTAATATTTTTTGTTCCCTTTGTTGTGTTTGGTGTTCCCTTTGCGGGTAGTGTTGTTCATTTGAATGTAACAACTGTCATTCCCTTTGTTGTGATTGTCGTTCCCTTTTGCGAGTCATATCGTTCATTCGAATATAACAGCTGCCATTCCCTTTGTCGCGATTAGCGTTCCTTTTTTTTTGAGAAGCGATGTTCATTTGAAAGAAACAATAACAATTGTGGTTGTTCCTGTTTTTGTTCCTTTCCTTTGAAAGTAACGATTTTTCACCAACAACACGTCCTTCTGATACGTTTAGCCACTCCTTTGGGTATGAAATTCACTAACTAATTTTCAACAGCATCACTTCTAACTATCATAGTAGTGATTTGTCATTTTCTTTTGTGGACTATCTATCATACCTTATCAAAATTTTTTTGGATTGATTTTTCCGAATTATCTTAATATTGTTCATAATCCTTAACCATCGTAATTTGTTTATTTCCCCTATATATATACATATACTTGAATGATAATTTTCCTTCACATCATAATAAGGAGTCTAAGGCACATTTTTACTTGGAATTATTACACTTATTACGTTATCCCACACTCTTAAGGAGTAGATGAGCCTCCCTTAATAAAGCATTAAAAAAAAAAAAGAGAGAAGGAAATAATTATTAAAATAAAGAAAATAAACTTCTCCCACAAGGATAGGGGGTCTCATCATGAGCCAACCTACCACTATCATAAGATATTAACATAAGTGGCATTCCCACTATGTCTACCACACCAGGGCAATGGCCCTTGGTATTTAGTGTCAAAGGACAAGAGGTCTCATCACGAGCCGGCTTGTTCACTTAGGTTACGATCTAGTGAGTGGCATTGTCGTTATTTGGCTACCAAACCAGGATAGTGGCCTATTTTTTGGGAAAAGACGATTCAAACTATTTATTGAGGATATTGGCTCATCTATGGGTTAAAAGGAAACCTGTCGAGACTATGGATGCCTGTTGGCAGCAGTGGCTCTGCCTGTGGTATGGAAGTTTATTTTTTATACTCTAAGTTGTTTTTTGTGTTCCTAGACTTCCTTTCTTAAAAAAGAGGCTATCATTCTAGTTATATTAAACACAAGGGAAAGTAACAAATTTATGTCATGTGGAATATTTATAAAATGTGAACAAATTTAGACTACTCAGAATATTCTTCCTTAACATATTTTGAACATTGGTATTTGAACTTGTACTTCCCACAAACGGTGTGATTATCGTTCATGATTAACATTTAAATGCTTTGAAAGTTATTAATGGTCATTCTCCCAACGGCGGCGGTGTAATAATTATCCCTCACTTGACTGACCACCATCGTTACACTCACACATATCAACGGTCGAGGTTTACCTTTTCATTTATCATGGGGCGGATATTCCACGTGATTATCGATAGACCATAATAATTACAATTAATGGGAAAATTTGTATTTATATATGCCATTGTTGTTCTGTATTTTTTACCATTTCTAGTTTTTTTTTCTCACAGACTCGTCTAACTAAGTCTGTAGTTGGGAATGATAGTTGTGCTAACTTGTTTACAAAAAACATCGGTGGTTGAAGCATTCGTTACGAGCCTACATTGCTGCAAGTAACCGACCAAGCCAGGGAAATTCTACACCGTCAGGGATGAACGCAATACTTAACAGGCTAAAGGGATTCGATGTAAATGTCGTGCTATCATTTTTCAAAAACTTATAGGGAGGAGTCTCAGTAATTCGAGGTATAAAAATACCAGTTACTGATGCCATTATATTTGAGGTAACATGCCTCCCAAACGAAGGAACACAGTGGACCAAGAAATATACAGCACTTAAGGAGGCTATGGAGTCCTTCGCAGAACCAAGAGAAGAATTCTACAAAAAAGGGAAAGGCCTCAACCTCTCTGCTCTCAATGAACCATGGAAGGAGCTAGCAGGCGTGATACAGAGATATATCACATGTGACGGGCGATACGACATGGTGATACCTCACGACCTCAAGTTTTGCGCAGTACTAAAACAAAGGTCAGTGATAAATATACCATTCTTTTTTAATACCATGTTGCATGAAGTCGTCGGGTGAACCCAGAAACCCAAATACCCTGCTAATGTAATCAGTCATCAAGGGTTAGTAAAATTTATAGTAAACAGGGCCTTAAACAATACACAAATAACTTGGGGAGACTTAATTGAGCCCGATAGGCCCCTACAATATGAGCAACCTGAAGTCCACCATGAAATTCCCCCACAGGGAATTGAGGCAGCCTAGACAGAAGGAGATAATGCCCAAATTTCAATTCTAGTACCCCAACCTGAAATGGAAGCAGACCTCATTCAGTTGGCACAAAATCAGAGCATCCAGGCAGGAACATCAAAGAAGAAGAGACATAGAACAATTTATGTTCCTGAAACCTCCATTATAAAAATAATAAAGGGTAAAGAAACAACACAACTTGAAAGCACTCAGGAAACTGTATGAATAGAACAACCATCACATGAAATCCCTGCAGAATAGCAAGATAATTTATTCGTCAGTTATGAAGAAGAGATGGCCCAAGTATTGGTAAATTTAGGGATATCACTTACTGAAGATACAGACAGGTTGGGAGAGCCCCAAGCTCAAACTTCTTCTCATTCAAACCTTGTCTTGGACCTTCCTGATATGGAGATGTCATCTCCTAAGGGAGAAGAATAGTCAAAACCTCACATTGAGGTAAACAGTCCTTTAGAACAACTAGAGAACCTAGAATATATAGGGAAGAAGTTACCAGCTGATCAAGGTGGGGAAGACCTTGAAATTCCCCATAGACAGGAAGAAACGGCAGAAAAAGGAAATAATAGAATCAGAAAATTAAAACATGAAAACAAGGCATTGAGGAAAAAGGTTAAGAAAATAAAAGTATTAAAACAAAAAGTTGGCAGATTGAATGAAACAATTAGACAACTTAGGGAGCAGCTGGAATAGGATGAAAAATCCCATAAGAAGAAGAAATCTAAGAGGGATAGAGTACAGGGAATAAATCCACTTCCCAGAAGGACAATTCACACCAATTCTGTTGGAACACAAACTGAATTGCGTGCTCCTTTGGAAACAATTGAAATAGAAACTTAGACAGAGGCTCCAACAACAATAGAAACAGTTGTTAAGACTGAAGAAGTATTTCACTCCACTGAACAAGATGCCATTATTAAAATGTTGGAATCATAACTATAAAAATCCCAACAAACCCTAACTCAATGCAGAAGTGAAATGGTAATAGTGTCAGAACATCAGAAAGTTGTCAAACAACTTCGATCCATGTCAACAAATGAGAATCATACTTTTGTTGAGATCAAAAGAGATAAAGAAAAGGTGAAGAAGGTACAAGGCTAGCTTGATGGAGCTTTGGAGCAAATCAAATAAATTTGCTCTGTTTATTCTGATATTTTAGCTTGTAGGGCCCTTGCTGTTAACTATGCCTTGTTTCTATTAGAACGTTATTTGTTACTAAAAGTTAAAGATATTAGGGAAGGAACACCTTCTAATTTCACCATTATTTCTAATTTTATTTCATGTTTTAAAGAACAAGATGATGGATTACAATACTTTATGTGTGGACTATATCTTCACATCTTCATCCTAGGAGAAAATAAAGAAGAGAACCCCAATCCTTTCACTAGGGACATACAGTTTCGGGCATTCTTGTTTTTTTCCTAAAACCAAACCAGGTGAGCTAAAGCACATAAGGTTTTCATGAAAAGGGAGATTGGACTAGACCTATGGATCATAGTAGAACCTCCTAAATCCTTTGATACTATTATGCATCATAGAGCATTCATGAAGAGGGAGAAGGTTATGGAATCTTTAGCCCCTATCCATAGGCATGTTGTACATTCAGGTCTATAGTATTTTTGAGAGATTAAAGAAGAAGCCCTTTCTGCTGCCAAATTAAGATGGAGTGTCTTCAAATGAAGTCAAGAACAAGGAACCATTTGGTTTCAAAAAAAATCACGCAGCTACCTTCAGGCTAGCTAGGTATGCCAAAATGATCATGGAAGAAGGGTCTTCCTTTCCTAGATTGGATGCAGGTGACATCCTCCCATTATTTGGTATCCTCCAGAGGGTTATCAGAGTAATTATGAAATTCGTAAGAAGGGGGAAGATGTTTCTTTTGAAGAGCTTAAAGGTAAGCATGGGTTCCGAAGACCTAGAAAAGAGACCTCTCCACCCTTCAGCATCACTGCTTTACATATAAAATATCTTATTGCATGAGGACATGCAAAAAGGTAAGCTGGGGGGTATGTTGGGTTGAGAAAAAAGGTACAAATATTCTCCTTATTACTATGATTTGTGATATATTCTTTCATGAATTTTCTATTAATTTGAAGTAATTAGGAAAGAAAATGGTTAAAAAGTATTTAGGAGATATTATTAAATGATATTAGATATTTTCTGAACTTTGGTTTGAATTGTTTAGATTTTATGAAAAAATGAACATTTTTTGTTAACCCAAGATAGTTAAGAAGATCAAGAAGATGCGTAGGCCATTGAATATTGAATAAATCATGCACAAAACGGCTCTAAGAGAGATTGACTCTTTATCTTGCAATCTTCATAAATGGTAAAAGAAATCCTGAGGATCTCTCGATCCCGGGATAGCTTAATTTACTTATTTCATTGTAATGTATAAATGATAGAAAACAATAGATAGATACCCAAGGATTTTAACCAAACATTCAGATCTCTTAATTGTTGACATTATGTATAGAAATCCAGTGTAAATGATTGATCAGTTAGGGAATTAATAAAAGCTTCAAGCATTTTGATCATCCTTGCGTATTGAGTTTTTAGTAGCAGTATCTTTTGAAGACCATGGGCTCAGTCGAAAGGACTTATTGTCTCATTTGTAATCATATCAATTCTCTTATAATTCTGTGATTTGAATTTCCTTTCAAAAAAGTTATATAGATTTGATAATGTGTTGATTCTTTTATGAATTGGTTATGTTGTTAGTTTGCAGAGAATAGATGTTTCATTTGAATATTATCGATTGTTGTTCCATTTCCAATTATTGTTAGTTTATCGCTTGTGAATTCCTTTCATTTCCGCACACGTTGTTCCTTTTATCAAATTTTCATTTGTTGTTCCTTCTTCAATATTAAATAATTCATTGTTCCTTTCCAGTAGATTAATTAATCATTGAGAGATCAATTCATAAGTTTTCTCGAATATTAAATTATTGTTTCTTAGGTAAATGAATTTCAATAATTGATTGATGCTTTGATTTATATTTTGTTTTTTCTCAGAACATATTTATGTTGATTGAATTATTGAGTTTCAGATTTTTTAGTTAATGTGTGAAGAACTTGATTGTTGTAGTAATTTAGATAAACTCATATTTGTTGTAACTAAATCATCTACACGATTGAAACCTCTACGACTATATGCATAGACTTTGCATACATTTTTGAAATAAAATATGAATCCTCGGTTGATAAATTAATGCCAGACTAAGGTTGTGTTTAGGACATCTTTAGAGACCAACAACGGTCATCCAATGGCATATCATAGTGAGATACTATCAGATGTCATCCTTAAGTACCCCACCTATGACAAAGAAATGTACTCCATTGTATAATCCTACCGACAATGGAAGCACTACATTATCAGGAAGGAGACAGACATCCACACTGATCACAAGCCTCTATAGTTCATGCAGACATAAGGTAAATCATAGAACGACCACCATCAAAATTGGTCCACATACTTGTTGCAGTTCCATCTCAAAATCAAATATAAGATAGGGAGCACCAATCATGTCGGTGACTGCCTCATTCAACCTCCAATTGCATCCTTAACCACAATGATCCACTCCTATAGACATGAGGCATCTGAGTGGCCCCCACTCTACAAAAGTGATCCTGAATTCACTACCATTAACTAGATGTTGGGCACAGGTGCGACTGTCACTAAATTTCATCTTCAGGACGGAATTTTATGCTATATGGTCCACCGTTGTGTTCCTTCAAGCGAGCATGCAAATTTTATTTGGGAATATCACTACAGTCAGATGGTAGGACATTTTGGCATGGAAAATACTATGGCAGTACTATAGAAGCATTTATATTGGCCAAAACTTCACTAGGACGTCAGAAAGTATATCAAGTCCTACACTACATGTGTCATTGCCAAACCAGCCACTAAGAAGCAAGGTTTGTACACTCGTCTTCCTACTCCCAACACACCATGGGAATCCATATCAATGGACTACATTTCAGGCCTTCCTTCAACCAAGCAGGGAAATGACTATTTTTTTTTATGGTTGATTGGTTTTCTAAGATGGCCATCCTAACAACCTACAAGAAGAATATCATAGTGGAGGCCACTGCCAAGATCTTCTTCAAATGGGTGTGGGTAAACTTCAGGATACCACATACCATCATATTAGATTGGGACAACAAGTTCCTAAGCACATTCTGTTCTAGCCTCTGGTCATTGTTGGAAACCAAGCATACTAAATCCATCGCCTTCCACCCCTAAAATGATGGCAAGACAGAGGTCGTAAACAAAATGATCATACATATCTTCTGCATGTACAACTACAAAAATCCATGCACATGGGATGAGAATCTCTCATATGTTCAACATAGCTACAATAGAGTCCTTCATAGCTCAACCAGCCACAGTCCCTTTCAGGTGGGGTTGGGATTTCAACCATTGGGTCCCATTTATGTCGCACTTCCCCTTGCATCCATATGAGCAGAATCATCCCATGCTCAATATCAAGCTGACAAAACCACCAATTTTATTGAATAGATTCAGCTCATCCAGCAACAAATCCATGATATTTTACAGAAATCCAATGCTAAGTACAAATAGTGCCATGATCAACACTGGGTATTGCACAAGTTTCAGGTGGGAGACAAGGTCTGGTTGCATTTTTAGAAAGAGTATATTACAAGACCCCATCGGAAGACTCGTCCACTTTTCTATGGACCTTACACCATCACCAAGGTTGTGGGTTACAATGCTTTTGAGCTAAGTATTCCCCCCTACCTTGACCTGCACCAAGTGTTCAATGTAGACCTCCTTCGACCATACTTCCCACCATTATTGGACACATCAGAGATTGCAGAGAAGTTGACATCGACAGAGCTCAACCATAACTAAATGGAACATGAAGCCATTGATCAGATCAGGGACACTTAGATTAAGGGCACTCGGCAACAGAGGATCCAACTTTATCAAGTTTTCAAAGCAGGGCAGCTCCTGCGCCAAGGAAAGTGGCTCACCCGGGGCCAAGTTTACAAAATTTTCCCCATCTGATGGGGGCACTTAATGCAATGGAGACCATTGCTTCCTAAGGGAGGAGGACTAATACAGGTGTATATCCGTGTCAACCCACCTATTCCACTGGCTCAAAGAACAATTTCCATTTTGGTACTTTTTTTTATAATTGTTTGGGTCCCAAACTTTCGGGGCTATTTTGAGGCCCTAAAGGACATTTTTTGCACTCAGAAATGCCTAGAATGTAGCGAGATGTGTTGGAATATTGAGAGGGGGGGTGAATCAATATGAGCACTTTTTATCGCTTTCAATCACAATATATAATATTCAACTTTTTCAACAGTATTCAATAGTTCATCACTTGTGCATTCATTATATTATTGCATCATAATCAATATCATTCATTGGTGCATACTAAACAACCACAGATACACAATACACTAGAATTTACATGGAAACCCAAATTGGATAAAACCATGGAATTCTTTATTATATATATCAAGAATATATTCATCGGAAGCACCAACTTCCCAATTCTCCAGCAACAACTGGAAGGAGGCTCCAACCCATTATTTACATGCTCCAACCTAAAGGAAGCTACAACTCCTTGAATTCTCTAGCTACAACTAGAAGTAGGCTCCAACCTGAAGGAATATCCAACTCCCTATGTTCTCCAGCTCCAACCGGAAGGAGGCTACGACCCCCGTATTTAGAGGCTCCAACCTGAAGGAAGCTACGACTCCACGAATTCTCCAACACCAACCATAAGGAGGCTACAACCCCCTTTCCTTGCCCTGTCCTACCACCCTGAAATATAAGTGTAGACTCAACCTATCACTACCACTAATCAACCTGTAACTTCCACTGTCATCAACAAACATGTCATTTTCACATCAACCAATCATTGTCACTCTGTCACATCAACATGTGCTTGATGATCAACCAATCATCCAACCTATCATTGTACCTGTCACAGACACTGATATATCATCATCAATCAGATCCACTCACATGGATACCAAAACCATCACCATACCATGTACATCAACTTATACCATACCATGTACATCAAAACATGTACCAAACCATGTACATCAACATGTACCAGAACTTGTACCATACCACGAAGTGCCTCTAGCAATGTACCATATCATCATCAACTCATGAACCATAACATCACCAAGATGTGTCTCAATATCACCAATCATGTACCATAATATATGCCAAGTGTAGGTACCATAACATCAATGATACACCATATACCTCAATCGTATACCAAAAGCATGTACCATGTACCAAGCATCAACTATGTATATTTCAACCAAGCACCAAATAATGTGTCTCGTATATATTCCAACATATACCAAGTGTGTATTTCAACCATGCATCAACATCACAAGGATTTTCCTATAATAACCATGACATATACCAAACCAGATACAAAGGTGCCATAACATCACTCAACCATGTAGCCAAGATGTACCGCAAACCATGTGCCTCAAACATGTGCCAACATCCATAAACCATGTACCAAGAGATGCCATCATGTGCCATATCACTCATGATATTCCTTAATCATATACTATACAACAAACCATATGCCAAGTATCCAATATGTGCCTCAAGGCATATACCAAAACTCACAAATCATGTACCTCAAACATGTTCCATAACCTCATCAAGGAGTGCCTCAAACATGCATCAATATCACCAAGAAATGTACCTCATACATGTACCAAAATATGCCTCACACCATGCACATAAGATGTGCCTCAAGCATGTGCCAATGTCTCAAAAAGATACCAAATACATGCCTCAAGCATGCACCATAACATCACCAACATGTAACCCTCAAAACATCCATATAGACATACCTTTACATCTATAGCTAACCTAATACACAAGATTACAGACCTATAGATCTTCCTCAACTTCAGCAACCTGGTACTATCATTCTCCCCAAACTTGTCATTGCCTCGCGGGTCTAAGAGAATTCAACTAACAGGGCTTCGTGGGATGAGGGTCGTACAACCCGTGGGGGCGCCTCGTGAGACATCAATAGCCTGACCCGTGGGGGTCAGGAAAACTAGGTTTTCTCATAAACCCTTGCTCTCCTCTACAATCCCAAAACTTATCCTCCACACTTCCTTCGTTGCCTCATACTTGCTTCCTCATATTCTCCAAATAGATCAAGTGTGCTCACATAGATTATATTGAATAAAGTTGTGTGTGTAATAATGAGAGGCTTCTTGAAGTGTATTTATACTTTTTCATGTGACTTATTTCCTTAACTTTAGGGATGACCTATAATTTCTTGTTATAACCACTTTACCATTTAATTGATGACTTGTAGCATCTTGGTATAACAGTTTAGGTTCTTCTTGACCATTCTTTATGGCTCCCAACTTCATGATCTCATAACGCCTCAATCATGAGGAACTATGTGTTGTACCACCTACAATTGGAAATGGCATGACGAGGACTATCCATAAATGAGTGTGTTACATGCATTTACATTGTCCTTCATGTCCTTACTCCGCAAACAACTTCAAGATTCATATCCACACCTATGGGTTTCTTGTATACTTATTCAAAGAGTCTTCCCATGATTAGAGCTTCTCCATAAGGGGAACACTTTGGATACTTCTTCAAATATAACCATCACATCTATTGACATCAATGACAACCACTATGTTGAAATCAATGAAAACCAACTGTCCAACAACATCAATGACAACCAACTATGCAACAAGAGGCAAATGTTAGGTCAAATGGAATATTTACTCCTCAGATATACCTTTCCAACGGTGTATCGAGCACCTCGAACGAAGACCGTATGCAAAATTTACGCCCTTGGGAAGTTAATGTAACAACTACCCCCATCAAGGCCCGCAAACCTTCCGGTGTTTCATATCTCGGGGTTAGGGATTTGGATGTTTAGAGTTTTCTCATTTATGTTTTATGTTAAAAAATTCTTTGGATCCTCATTGTACTCATTTTCTTATGAATGAGCATAGTCGTCACATCTCTTCTTAGAGATAAGTTGCCACCATTTGAGAAATTTTGTTTCAGTCTGCATTTTTACAGTTTCAGCAAGTTCTCTTTATTAATAGAAGTCAAGTTTTACTTTATCTCTGTGTGTTTCTTTACTATACATCTATATTTCATTTCATTCCATTTATAAATCATGATCACCATTCTGGATCGCATTGTTTTCTCACATTTTTTCCTTCTCTGAAGTGATGAGGTCTATTGTTCAGAGGGTGCATCACAAAGAGATATATTAGAAAATTGGAACTCGATTCAATTTCTTTCACTATAGTTGCCACAAAATGGAGAGATGTTCTAATATACTCATGTCCACATCCTCATTTTACATGGGTCGATTGAGAACCTGCTTCAAAGGCATGGTGGTAGAACCATCGTCAGTACGTTAAGAGAATAAATGACGAGCACATAATGAAATTTGGGAGTGCGAATGAAATAGATTCTTCAACAATAGTAGCTTGTTGTGATGGTCTCATTGAGGACAAGCAAAGGAATTCACCGATCCCAAATCGAGTTTTTCTCACCCACACAAGTTGAAGTAGATCACACCAGATCACACTTCTGCTACTATAATTTATAATATACAGATCTACAACAGGCCTTGAATAACCAAAATTCAATAGCTTTGTGCAAAATATCGTGCAATGCAAATCAACATAATAATGAATTTATTTCTACCATTGTGCCGCCAAATGAATGTAGATATGCAATTTTTTGTTGTGAGAAACATCTACCATCGAACTTGAAATCCTCACCTTGCATGAAAAACTATCCTAGAATTACGAGGCCCTTAAGACTAAAGTTGTTCTTGTACCAATTGATAAAATATAGAGCGCAAGAAAGACGAGAGATAAAATGTTTGGCAGAAAATGCCTCAAGACATAATCTCTCACTTGTTTGTATTTGTTTCAATGATACAAATATATAATACATTATTGAAACCACCCAGTTTCTTCCACATTGACACTTCATCGGGAGATAAGGTAGGAGGAGGGAAAATAGGAATCTAGAAACACACTTAGGATAAAATTGTTGAAATGTACACTTGACACTGAGAGGGGGGGTGAATCAGTGTCAAGTGTACATTTTAACAATTGGTATCAAAGTGGGTGCCTTCAGCACAGTTTAAACACTGGAAGGTAGATTCATAATAAATGGGTGGAAAAATGGGTATCTCCACAAATGAAGCTCCCTTATTCGATGGAACATATTATTCATCATGGAGGGAAAATATGAAAAGATATTTGAAGTCAAGAGGATCTGGAGTTTGGGATTTGGTAGTAAGTAAGCCATGACACTTAACTACTTGAAAGAGAAAAACCAAAACTTCTATGGAAGCAAGGAGAAACAATTCATTATCCTTAAAAGAAATCCAGGATGGATTGTCATACCAAGTCAAAGAAAAGATGAGGCACTACAAATCTGCTAAAGAATTATGGCTTTAGCTAGAAAATTGTTATCATAATGAAACACAATAAGAAGAGAAATATTATCAAAGTAAGGATCAAGACTCAGATAAAGAGGATTCCTCTCAGAATAAAGAACAAAACTTAGAAGAAAAAAATTATTGTCAAGATAAGGAACAAGATAAACAAAAGGATAATTCCAATCAGATTGAAAAACATAATACTGAGGAAGAGATTTCTAATCATAATAAAATGCAGGACATGATACAACTCCCTGTCATCAAAAAGGATAAACTTGTCAAGGATTTAATTCAATCCTCAGTCATAAATGAAGGAATTAATTCATAACTCAATAATTACTAAATAAATACTACAAAATCTTAAGACTATTGTTACAGCAGCAATAGAAGAGATTAATATGGAACCAGGAAATGGTTTATATACTAAAGTTCTTGTGGGGACTATTGACAATCTTGAGTACACAGTTATGTGCACTCTATAAGAGTTGGATAAACTTCAACAAAAAGATATGTTGCTACTACAATAGTTAGATCCATCTAACAATGAAGAGCATGAGCAAAAGATTCGGTTAGAAAATAAAGAAGAAGAGATCAAAAGACTGAAAACTAAAGTTGTTAGTCTAACATAAGAAATGGAATAATTAAATACACATGACAATAAAAGAAAATAAGTACTAAATGAAACAAAAGAATTGGTTAACAGTCTAAAAACTCAACTTGAGGAAACTAAAGAAAGTGAAGAAGTCCTAAAGATTCAGTTAACTAGGAAAGAAAATTCTTCCCACATGTTGGAATCAGAAATGATCAACTTCAAAAAGATAAATGAAAGTACTAATGCAGATCTAATGACTCAAATTGAAGAATATAAGAAAAAGGAAGAAGCCCAGAACATCCAAATAACTAAAAAGGAAGAATCTTGCCAAATGTTTGAATTAGAAGCCATCAACCTCAAAAGGATTCAACTAGAATATGAGGAAGAAATCAAAATATTGAAAACTAAAGTTTTTGATCTAACAAAAGATATGGAAGAATTGAAGACATGACAAAAATATTAAATACAAAGAATTCTTGGATGAGATAGAAGAAATAGTCATCAATCTAAAGACTCAACTGGAATGATGCAGGAGCATCCCTCACGTCAAGCGAGCCAGCACAGAAGTGGAAGACAGCTGGAAGGCGTCCAGCACAAATTTTTGAAAATACCTTGGAACTGTTGCGCGAACATTAAATGAGGAAATTTAATGAAGCACACTTGTAAATGTAATCAGACCTTGAGCGCCCCGCTCTCATCTGAAGTAGATGGAGGCATTTATAGTAGTAAATGTAAGTAGGTAGAATTGAATTCATAGATTAGACAGTTTTAGAAAGAAGGAGGGAAAATGGATATAGACACCCTCATTGTACATTGTAAAAAAAATCTTGATTATTGAAGCAGGAAGAGCACAGGAGAATAGCAGAGAGTTGCAGAAGAACATCCATGTATAGATATTGAATTAATAGAAGAAGTTGATTCAAATCCATGGTTTTGTGTCTGTTCTCTGTGTGTGGATGTTAAATGATGTGCTCATGAGTGTTTGTTTTCCTATTATGCATTTGCTTTATTGTTGTGTATGTGATTTCATGTTTGAGTTTGAAATCTGAGGGGAAGAAGAAATGAGTTTCAATTGTTTCTCTATCTGAGTGAGGATTCCTGCAAGGAGTGCAGTCTAAAACGTCCGCAAGGAGTTTGTTGATGGAGACTCAGGTAGTTTAACTCTTGTTCTCGTTCACCCAAAAGTGAAATTGGGTTACTGGAGTCGTGCTAGAAGAGTGCAGGCTAAAGGAGAGTCTCAGTTGTGAATCTGAGTGAAGTATTGAAGGATTGTTGCTGCAGGTGTGCACAGAGTCGAAAGAACTCAACACTTGGAGGTGTTTGAGAACTGCCGCAAGGAGTGCGTGCAAGAACCCTCTTTGAGGTAGAAAGTGGGAGAAAGCTCAGGAGGGATAAGGCTTTCAAGCTTGTCGAAGAGAAGCACTAAAAGTTTGTGCCACGGAGCATTTAAAACCAGACGTTGCACAGTCGCACTGCAGGTGGACAAGTTTCGCGGAGGGATACTTGGTTATTTTCAAAGAAATCCTTAAGGAGGAAGAAATTGATGGTCAGGATCTCGTGGAGGGGATTCGTGAAAAACCCGGCAGCCGTCAGATCCACCAGAGTAATGAGGAGGTTACGGACACATGAGGAGGTTAATCTTGGGAGGATCGTGAGACATAGGATCGTTATTGGGTTGCCCGTCAGTCGTTGATCAGGCAGAATTTGTGCTGGGTTTAAGTCCTAGTGAGAAGAGGAAAGTCCCGGAGAGGCATCGGGATATTGAGGCATCGGGGTTTCAGAATTCAAGAGACCTGAGACTTTTCAAGTCTCGAAACACCGATGAAGTCCTAGCCTTGGATCTTAGGGTGGACACGCGTCATAAGATCTGAGAGGAGTCGGGGTTCGGCATTTCGGGAATCCCGAGGACAAAGAAATCGTTACATCAGGAATCATGATCTCGCGATATCCGAAAAGTCGACGAGGGGATAGTGATGTGGAAGAGTCAACCTTCACGTGCAGCAGGAATCGGTGTTTCGTGATTCTTGGGAATCATAGCAGCAAAAATCGCGAAACTCTGAAACGCGACATCCCGACAGGCCAAAGAAACAGTGTGGGGCCACAGTGGAATTAGTGGAGGACAGGTGGCGTATCATATCGGGGTTCAGGAAAAGGTAAGTCCTGAAAACATTGGTATTAGGATTCGTGATCCCACGAAGTCCGACGTCCAGACAAGGAAGTCGTCTATCGGTGTTTGGGTCATCAGGATATCGTGGATCCTGATGACAAGATGTTTATGCAATTTGGAATCATGAACCGTGAAACCCCAATGAGGAATGTGACTGTGGTCATATAAGGAGCGGTCGTGTGGACAAAAGGCTTAGTCCGAGAGGCTAAGGCAGCAGAGGAGTGTCTCGGTGTATCGCGGATCAGGGGTCAGTGAGGCAAGTTGTTTTGGACATCGCAAATGCCAAAATCCCGATAGGAGGAACCCCGATAGCAAAGTAAGAGGTCAGCGTTGACTCACGTCGGATTTTGAAGAATCTTGAGACACAAACCACGCGACCCCAGGACTCGCGAAACTGTGAAGTCTGATTTCCCAATCGATAAAGGGATATCTTTTGGAGAACTATTGTGGGTGAGGAAAATTCCCAATAGGGAATTAGAATAGCTTTTCAGTTCTTCAGGCCGTGGAAAGAGGAGGTCCTGTGAGTGGACGTGCCTAGGTGGCGCGACTGCGTCAAGTGGTATCAAAGAAAGAAAATTTATTTTCTTTCTGTAGAAGAGAAGAAGGAAATTCACCATGCCGCCAAGGAGACGGGATAGACAGTCACCCGATCCAGAGGAAAGAGAAAACCTGAGGAGAAGGGGTAGGCAAGCGCAGAATCCAGAAATGGAAAGAGAGATACGTGATCTACGAGCTAGACTCGAAGATATGGAGACAGCACAAAGACGCACAGCCAGTGCAGGGGATCTTAGTGATTCAGAGGGTGAAGTTGAAGCTGAACATGAGGAAGAAGTTGTAGCCGAGGATGCAGCCAATGAACGTCTAATCAAGGCTATTGCACGGATGGGTGCAAAAACGAGGATGGACATTCCAGTTTATGAGGGGAATCTGGATGCGGAAGAGCTTCTAGATTGGATTAGAGCTCTGGATACATACTTCGATTATGAAGATGTTGAAGAGGATAAGAAAGTCAGGCATGTTGTCACGAGATTGAAGGGACACACAGCATAATGGTGGGATGAGCTACAAGTAGATAGACGCTGCAAAGGTAAGAATAAAATTAAAAGTTGGGATCGAATGATTGCAAAGATGAAGGCAAAGTTCATCCCGAGATATTATCAAATTACTCTGTTCAGGAGGATGCAAAACCTGAGACAGAAGTTGATGACAGTAAAAGAATACACAGAGGAATTCTATCAACTGAACATCAGGGCAGGTCATCGGGAGAGCGATGATGAGAAAGTTGCCAAGTATATGAATGGCCTGAGATACGATATCCAGGACGAGATGAGTATGGAAACCATCCGAACGATGGAGGATTCCTATCAAATAGATTTGAAAGCTGAAGGGAAGCTGAGTCGTAAGCAAGGTCAGTGAGGCCGAGGCAGGAGTCAGCCCAAAGGAAAATCGGTTGCCCAAGATAAATACCAGAAGCCCAAGGACGATTGGAAAAATCCTCAGACTAGAACCGAGAGAGGTGGAAGTTCACATCGAGGCCAGCACGCTGAACAAAGAGGGAAACATACAGAGCAGAGTGGAGGATACGCTGATAATAACATGTTTCCTCGTACTAGAGGTAGAGGAAGAGGAAGAGGTGGAGTAATCACATGCTTCATGTGTGGAAAGAATGGGCACAAGTCATTCGAGTGTCTAGAGAAAAGGAAAGAAACTAGAGAAGCTCACATCGTCGAGGCACAGAGGCGAGATGTTGAATCGGAAGATGCAGAAGGCGGAAGGTCATTAATGATGCGTAAGGTTCTCTTAACACCCAAGAAGGAGGTGGAGGACTCAGCTCAAAGAAACGGACTTTTCAGAACTGCTTGCAAAACCAAGGACAGGGTATGCAAGGTTATCGTGGACAGCGGTAGCACAGATAATCTCGTTTCAACCGAGATGGTAGAGAAGTTGGAGCTAGAGACGACTGATCACCCGAGTCCTTACAAAGTTTCATGGCTACAGAAGGGACATCAGGTAAATGTCACTAAACAGTGTTTAGTTGAATTCAAAATAGGAGGGTATAATGATAAAATACTCTGTGATGTTATTCCTATGGATGTTTGTCATTTATTGTTGGGAAGACCATGGCAATATGACAGGAATGTAATTCATGATGGGAAGATGAATACGTATACTCTAGAAAAGAATGGGAGGACACACATGTTGCTTCCAATAAAAGATAAGGAGGTAAAACCAGAAGGGAGAAATATTGTACTCCTCATGAGTGGGAAGGAGCTTTTTACGGAGGTGAAGAAGAAAGAAGATCCACAATTCTTTGTGGTCAGGAAACCAAGGATCGTTTTGACTAGCACGAGAGTAGACAATTTGCCAGGGGAAATTCAGGAACTCCTGGAAGAGTTCGTTGACATCGTGGTGGACAAATTACCTCGTTCGTTGCCACCGATGAGGAGTGTGAGTCATCATATAGACCTCATACCAGGAGCTAGTTTTCCGAATAAATCCGCGTACAGGTTGACGCCGCAAGAAAATGAAGAGGTCAAGAAGCAAGTCCAGGAGCTGCTAGACAAAGGATTGGTCAGGGAAAGTTTGAGCCCGTGTGCCATTCCGACGGTACTCAGTCTGAAGAAAGATGGAGGTTGGAGAATGTGCACCGACTCAAGGGCCATCAACAAGATAACCATCAGGTATAGGTTTCCATTGTCGCGAATGGATGATTTAATGGATTTCTTAAGCGGAGAAAAAAAAAATTCAAAGATAGATTTGAAGAGTGGATATCACCAAATTCGCATGAGAGAAGGTGATGAATGGAAAACAACATTCAAGACAAACGAAGGTTTGTATGAATGGCTTGTTATGTCATTTGGCTTGACAAATGATCCGAGTACCTTTATGAGGTTAATGAATGAAGTCTTGAGGGAATTCATCGGGAAGTTTGTCATTGTGTATCTGGATGACATATTAATTTTCAGCAAAACAAAGGCAGAACATCTGAAGCATTTAGCTACAGTAATGAAGAAGCTACAGCAGGAGAAGTTGTTGATTAACATGAGGAAATCTTCATTTATGAAGAAAGAACTCATTTACTTGGGGTTTATTATATCTGCGAATGAATTGAAGATGGATCCAGATAAGGTGGAGGTAATTAAAAATTGGTCATCACCGAGAAATATTTTTGAGGTGAGGAGTTTTCATGGACTAGCTAGTTTCTACCGAAAGTTCATCAGAAATTTCAGTGGGATTAGCGCAGCGATGATGGATACAATCAAGAAAAGACATAAATATTTTCACTGGACTGAAGAGGCGGAGAAGAGTTTCAATTTGTTGAAATGAAAGATCACGGAACAACCGGTTCTGATGTTGCCGGATTTCCAAAAGACGTTTCAAGTAAAATGTGACGCAAGCGGGTTTTCCATAGGAGCGGTCTTGAGTCAGGAGGACAGACCGATTGCATATTTCAGTGAGAAGTTGAATGAGGCAAAAGAAAAGTACTCCACGTATGATAAGGAATTATATGCCATCATACAAGCATTGAAGAAATGGAGGCACTAATTGATTCCGAAGGAATTTGTTTTATATAGTGATAACCATGCATTGCAGTTTGTGACTCAACGGGAAAAGTTGAATCAGAGGCATGTTAAGTGGATTGAATACATGCAGAATTTCACTTTTGTGATAAAACATATTTCGGGTACTGCTAACAAAGTTGTTGATGCTTTGAGCAGGAAATGTTTGTTGATGCAGGAGCTCAAAGTCAAGACGTTAGGCTTTGATGATCTCAGAGACATGTATGCAGATGATCAGGATTTTAAAGAAGCATACGGGGCAGCTGAGAATCCAGTTCTCAGAGACAGAAGCCAGTGGATAGAGTACGTGATCCAGGAAGGGTTGTTGTTTAAGGGAAATCAGCTATGTATTCCAAATTTCTCCATAAGGGAGAATCTGTTAAAGGAGAAACACAGCGGAGGATTGGTCGGACACTTCGGTCATGATAAGACCTTTGCGAAGCTGAGCGAGTCATACTTTTGGCCAGGGATGCGGTCAGAGGTTAAGCGGTTTGTGGACAGATGCAGAATTTGCCAGCATTCAAAGGAAAGAAAGAAAAATGCAGGATTCTATCAACCATTACCCATACCCGAGCGGCCGTGGGATGAAATCAACATGGATTTCGTATTGGGATTGCCAAGGACGCAAAGAGGATTTGATTCAGTCTTTGTGATAGTGGATAGGTTTTCCAAGATGGCACATTTTATCCCATGCCAGAAAACCAGTGATGCGACTCACATCGCAAATTTGTTTTTCAAAGAGGTCGTTCGACTTCACGGCTTACCCAAAAGTATAGTTTCGTACAGAGATACAAAGTTCGTGGGACATTTCTGGAGGACACTGTGGAAGAAGATGGGGACTAACTTGATGTTTATTTCTGCCTATCATCCTCAGATGGATGGGCAAACAGAAGTGGTGAACAGAAGTCTGGGAGACTTGCTGAGAAGCTTGGTGACAGAGCACCACAGCCAGTGGGATAGTATATTTCCGCAGAGAGAGTTCGCATATAATGACTCGGTGAACAGGAGCACAGGCCAAAGTCCATTTCAGATTGTGTATGGCATGCAGCCAAGAGGAGTTTCTAAATTAAGGGATTCGGAATAGACTGCGACTAGGAGCGCGAGTGCCGAAGATTTCGTAGAGGCGATGAAAGAGCTTCATGGCCAGGTGAAGCAACGACTGCTAGATTCAAGTCATGAATATAAGCACAGAGTCGACTAGCAGAAGAGACAACTTCAGTTCGAGGTTGGTGAATTAGTTCTGGCACATTTGAGGAAAGAGAGGTTCCCGAGGGGAACATACAATAAATTGAAAATGAAGAAAATCGGTCCATGTAAGGTCTTGAAGAAATTGGGGGAAAATGCTTATGAGACCGGGTTACCGGATGGAATTGGAATATCTCCGATATTCAATGTCACAGATTTATATCCATATAAAGATGAGGAAGCAGGAACAGAAGGTGAACAGCCAGGGGTTCAGTGGCAGAAGCAGATGTCGATTGCAGAGAAGCCACAAATGGAACAGATACTGGATAAACGAGTCAGTAAGAAGACCAGGAGGAAAGAATACTATGAGTATCTGGTCAAATGGAAGGGCCATCCAGTGGAAGATGCCAGCTGGGAGAATGAAGCAGAGATACAGAAGCATGGATATACCGTGCAGGAGCTCATGGACAGGAGCCCATGAAATTTTTCAAGCGAGGGAGTATGATGTAGGATCATCCCTCACGTTAAGCGAGCCAACGTGGAAGCGGAAGACAGTTGGAAGGCGTCCAACACAAATTTTTGAAAATACCTTGGAACTGTTGTGCGAACATTAAATGAGGAAATTTAATGAAGCGCACTTGTAAATGTAATCAGACCTTGAGCGCCCTACTCTCGTCTGAAGTAGATGGAGGCATTTATCGTAGTAAATGTAAGTAGGTAGAATTGAATTCATAGATTAGACAGTTTTAGAAAGAAGGAGGGAAAAACGGATATAGACACCCTCATTGTACATTGTAAAAAAAAGAATGATTATTGAAGCAGGAAGAGCACAGGAGAATAGCAGAGAGCTGTAGAAGAACATCCATGTATAGATCTTGAATTAATAGAAGAAGTTGATTCAAATCCATGGTTTTGTGTCTGTTCTCTGTGTGTGGATGTTAAATGATGTGCTCATGAGTGTTTGTTTTCCTATTATGCATTTGCTTTATTATTGTGTATGTGATTTCATGTTTGAGTTTGAAATCTGAGGGGAAGAAGAAATGAGTTTCAATTGTTTCTCTATCTGAGTGAGGATTCCTACAAGGAGTGCAGTCGAAAACATCCGCAAGGAGTGCGTTGACGGAGACTCGGGTAGTTTAACTCTTGTTCTCATTCACCCAGAAGTGAAATTGGGTTACTGGAGCTGTGCCAGAAGGGCGTAGGCTAAAGGAGAGTCTCAGTTGTGAATCTCAACGAAGTATTGAAGGACTGTTGTTGCATGTGTGCGCAGAGTTAAAAGAAATCAACACTTGGAGGTGTTTGAGAACTGTCGCAAGGAGTGCGTGCAAGGACCCTCTTTGAGGTAGAAAGTGGGAGAAAGCTAAGGAGGGATAAGGCTTTCAATATCGTCGAAGAGAAGCACTGAAATTTTGTTCCGTGGAGCATTTAAAACTAGACGTTGCACAGTCGCACTGCAGGTGGACAAGTTCCACGGAGGGATACTTGGTTATTTTCAAAGAAATCCTTAAGGAGGAAGAAATTGACGGTCAGGATCTCGCGGAGGGGATTCGTGAAAAACTCGGCAGCCGTTAGATCCACCAAAGTAATGAGGAGGTTATGGCCACACGAGGAGGTTAAGCTTGGGAGGATCGTGAGCCGTAGGATTGTTATTGAGTTGCACGCCAACCGTTGATCAGGAAGAAGTTGCGCTGGGGTTAGGTCCTAGTGAGCAGAGGAAAGTCCCGGAGAGGCATCGGGATATTGAGGCATCGGGGTTTCAGAAGTCAAGAGACCTGAGACTTTTCAAGTCTCGAAACACCGATGAATTCCTAGTTGTGGATCTCAGGGCGGACACGCGTCATAAGATCCGAGAGGAGTCGGGGTTCGGCATTTCAGGAATCTCAGGGAAAAAGAAATCGTTACATCAGGAATCGCGATCTCGCGATATCCAAAAAGCCGACAAGGGGATAGTGATGTAGAAGAGTCAACCTTCACGTGCCTCGGGAATCGGTGTTTCGTGATTCTTGGGAATCATAGCAGCGGAAATCGCGAAACTCCGAAACGCAACATCCTGACAGGCCAAAGGAACAATGTGGAGCCACAGTGGAATTAGTGGAGGACAGGTGGTGTATCATATCGGGGTTCGGGAAAAGGTAAGTCCTGAAAACCTTGGTATTAGGATTCGCGATCCCGCGAAGTCTGACGTCTAGACAAGGAAGTCGTCTATCGGTGTTTGGGTCATCGGGATATCGAGTATCCTGATGAAAAGATGTTTGTGTAATTTGGAATCGCGAACCGTGAAACCCCGATGAGGAATGTGACCGTGGTCATATAAGGAGTGGTCGCATGGACAAAAGGCTTAGTCCGAGAGGCTAAGGCAGCAGAGGAGTTTCTCGGTGTATTAGGGATCGGGGGTCAGTGAGGCGAGTTGTTTTGGACATCGCAAATGTCGAAATCCTGATAGGACGAACCCCGATAGCAAAGTAAGAGGTCAGCGTTGACTCACGTCGGATTTCAGAGAATCTTGAGACACAAACCACGTGACCCCAGGACTCGCGAAACTGTGAAGTCCGGTTTCCCGATCGATTAAGGGAGATCTTTTGGAGAACTGTTGTGGGTGAGGAAAATTCCCGATAGGGAATTAGAAGAGATTTTCAGTTCTTCGGTCCGTGGAAAGAGGAGGTCCTGTGAGCAGACGTGCCTGGGTGGCGCGACTGCGTCATGGAACATGCTAAGGAAGTAGAAGAATCCCTAAAGATTCAGTTGACGAAAAAGGAAGAGACGTGTTAGAAGTTGAAATCAGAAATGATCAACCTTAAAAAGACACATGAATACAGTAATGCAAATCTAAAGATTCAATTGAGGCCAAGAAAAATGAAGAATCCCAGAGGATGCAATCATCCAAAAGGGAAGAATTATGTCATATGTTGAAATTAGAAATAGTCAATCTCAAAAAGATGAATGAAAAGACAAACAAGACTGTCAATTTTCAGAATAGATCAACTATCCTAGATAAGATTTGGAACAGTCAAAGATCAGATAATGACAAAATTGGTCTTGGATACAATAAGAAAGAAGACAGTGACAAGTGGAGCACCACTTACAAACATGGGAAAATATCATCCTTCTCAAAAAGAAATGGTGCAATCACAAGCCAATTACAAGCCATGAACTTTGTTAAGGAAAGAAGCTATAGAAGTAAAAACAAAGAAGAAAATTAAAAGACAGATCTCTCAAACCAAAATAAATCCAAGAATGGAAAAACCTTCAATGGTCATTTCTTTTCTTGTCATAACTTTGGCCATAAAGCAATGGATTGCAAGAAACTAGAGAAAGGATATGCAGGAAAATCCAAACACTCAATTAGATGTTGGAGATGCAATTTTGTTGGGCACACAGTAAAATTTTGTCATACAATGAGATGTTACAACTATGATAGGTTTGGGCACAAACCCCAAAGTTGCAGGAGTTCAAAAATTCAATCCTTAAATAAATCATTCAAGTCAGTGAGAAAACCTAATAAAAGTTGGAAGAAGAAAGGAGATGACAAATCTCCAAAAACATAATTAGAAAGAGAAGGTCCAAAAGGCATAATATCTCATAGAGAGATATGGAGAAGAAAATCTGAAGGAGAAAGCAAGAAATGTGATATTACACCTGAAAATGAAGAAATTAATAATAATAAAATGATGGGTGAAGGTCCTAATAAAGAATGTGAAATTCAATATGAAACAGATCAAGCTCAAGAAAGGGAAGTGCATATAGAAGAATATGGGACAATATCAAATTCTGATGATGTCATAACCTGATAGCAAAAGAAAGAAAATACAAAAAGACGTTTAATTTGGTTTCTACAAAATCAAAGGATTATGCCAAGAGTTTTTTTTAAAATAACATATGGAAAATCTTGATTATCTAAAGATTAGTGGTCAAAAGAAAAATCATTGGTAGGGTTAGTTGTAGAATACAAGAAGGAGAAAATGGACAAAGAGGAGCATCACCTTAGGGGGATTATGAACTCAAAGGAGCAAGAAAATATCCTTTTTGTCACTTTAGTAAAAAGGGGAGAAGAGAAAAAAGTAGAAGAGAAGTTCAAGGGGTATCATTCAACAAAGATAACAAAATTGGTATTTCAACAATTGGTATCAATCCTCAATTGATATTCCTATGAAATATCAAATAAGAATAAGAAGCAGATCAAAAAGATCAGTAAAATTCATAATTTTTTTCTATTGACAAAGGAAAGTCAGTAAAAACTCAGGGGGGGTATTTTGGTTATCAAATAATAAAGTAATTAGATTAAGGTTTGAAAGACTTGATCACTACAAATGGGTATCACTACAAGCTGGTATCAAAAAGACTACTTATTTGAAACACAAATATCTCAATGGAATGAGATAAGAAGTTATTAAATTCACAGGGGAAGAAAAATAGTCAGAGCCTCACTCTTTGTCATGAATGTCGAAGGAAGGCAGAAGCATGATTGCAGGGGGAGTTACCCGAGTTCAGATTATGGTCATCAGCATACAAACAGATAGAGATTAATTATAGGGGGAGCAACCCTTTTCCAATGATGTCAAAGGGGGAGAGTAACTTCAGAGGAGAGAAGAATCATCACAGGGGGAGTTTGTGTATGAAGTTAGTGTGTTTCCTTCAATGACAAAGGGGGAGATTGTTGGACATATTGTCATTGATGTCAACAGTCGATGTCATTATGATGTGATGTTGAGTTGTTATGGACAACATGGAGAGGAATATACATAAACATCAAGAGAGGCAACATATTAGATTGCACGATATCAGAAACACTAGATCCATGTACAGAAGGAGTGCACAAATAATTATTAAAACCTCATAAGGGAAAGCGCATTGCAGTAATGATGGGTTGTTATGAACAACATGCAGAGGAATATACCTAAAGCTCGGGAGAGGAAGCATATTAGATTGTACGAGATCAGAAACACTAGATCCATGTACAAAAGTAGTGCACAAATAATTATTAAAAGCTTAGAAGGGAAAGCACAATACAAAAACACTATCCAGATCGAATTCCCAATAGATCAATGATCTTGATCAGTTTTAAATCAAGGACAAAACCAAAAATCTCAGAAGGAAAAGTGCATTGCAGAAACACGATCAGGATTGAAAATCCCCACAGTAAAACTACAAAAGAATCGAGGAGGAATATTGTCCACTGATGTAAGATTTCAGAACAAACCAGGACTGTCAGATCTAGAAGCTACTAGAGGTTTAATCGGGGAATCTCGTTTTGGTAGAATTGAGAAGTAGGAAAAGCGAATAACTCAAAGTCTCTAAGGCCGAAATGAATCTAGACTGTTGATCTAGAACTGATCACAGTCATTGGATCAAGGATTCATGAGATCCCTAATAGCCGAAATCCTGACAGTCGTTGGATCTTGTTAATCCTTTCACGTCAAAGATGGATCATTAGATGAAGTCAACTTGCTTGAGGTTTATTCAAGGAATCTCACTTCGGAGAATTGAGAATTGGGAACGAATAACCCAAAGCCCGAAGACCGAAATGAATCTATACCATTGATCTAGAATTGATCACATTTTTTGGATCAAGGATTCACGAGATCCCTAATAGTCGAAATCCGACAGTCGTTGGAACATGTTAATCCTTTCGCGTCAAAGATTGATCGTTAGATGAAGTCAACTTGCTCGAGGTTTATTCAAGTAATCTCACTTCGGGAGAATTGAGAATTGGGAATGAATAACCCAAAGACCCGAACGCCGAAATAAATCTGGACCATTGATCTAAGAGTTGATCTTAGTCGTTGGATCAAGGATTCATAGGAACCCATGACCAGAAGGAGGACATGTGCCACGTCAAGAGATCCACGTCAGCAAGGACACATGGCACAATCAAATGGTGGCAAGTGTCAAGTTCTATTTGGCACTTTAGGTTATGTAAGTTACAAATCTAGGTGACACATGGCAGCCACTCGACCAGTGCCAAGTCAGCAGTGATGTCAACAAGTTATGTCACTCCGGGAGTTTGTCCTTCGGGGGAAATACTTGAAGCGTCGAAGGTCAAAGTCAATGCTAATCATTGATATAATATCCTTTTTATTCTCACATGACCGTTAGATCAAAACATTAGTTAATCTCCCCATGTTGGCCACTTCGGCGTTGACCAACTCCAGTGAAAATTGGAACAACAATTACCTGGACCTACGAACTCCCAGAGTGGCGAAGCTACGAAATAAGATCTGATTGTTCGTCGAGAAGGAAGATTCACAGTCGATATCATTGACAAAACAAATTCTTGGAACGGTTAATCACAGGGTCCTAGCTCTTGTACATGTGGAGGTTATCAAGCAGAAAGTGCTAATAAGCACTTCGGCGAAATGTACTCCGGAAGGTTGAAATATTGTTGAGGTCCAAAGTCCCGAAGTAAAAATTGGTCATCCATCTCAACCTTTTATTAAGTCATAGTCGTTGGATTAAGTAGTGGAAGGATAGTGTAAGGATCAAATCCAGACCATTGATTTGGTTCCAAAAATAATGCCAATCGTTGATATAATTCGAGAACACTCTCGACCATTGATCAAGTACAATGGAAGGATAAAGTAAAGTGTAAATCACAAAGTAACACAAACTGTTGATCTACTTTGGGAGAATTCTCAACCGTTGATAAAGCATAGTGGAAGGATAGAATAAGTGGAGGTGTTAACCGACAACAAGCAGTCACCATCGCTTTATGACTTATTCGGTAGGTTATCATTTCGGAGGAATTGAACTACTTAGAGTTCTAGTAACCCGGAGTCTTGGAGTATCGAAGCTCCGAAATAACATCTGGACCGTTGAAGTTTATGGACACACGTCAACTCAAGATTAACATTCTGGAAGATATCACTTCGGAGATAACAAGATTGGGTGAAAGAAGAGGTAGTGCTTAAATTAATAAGCATGTGGTTCTATGCATATGGTCATATGAAAAACATGGTTTGAAGGAAGTGCCTCCGTAGAACTCGAATTCTGCAACATTTGCAGTAACAAGTTTTTAGTGAGGACGGAATAAAATGAAAAACAATGGATTTGAATTCTTTAAATCAAAATAGTAATAATAATAATAATATAAATTATTATTATTA
>ML839803.1:15106-29335 GCA_009831015.1 Picea engelmannii | reverse complement strand
ATTCCACGGGAAAACACAGACAAGGCTTTCCAAAAAGGTTCAGCTATCACAGGATAATCTCACGGGATGATTTTCGGAGCAGGCTTCACGCACAAGCTAGCTCATTTTCCCCTACACTCGCAGGATGCTTCCACTCGCGTCCAACACAGGGAATTCTGGTTCAGGAAACGCACACGAGTTTCCTCAGAGAGAAACACAGACTCCACGCTCAATGGATAGGGGTGTACCCACATTCCTCCAGACAAACTCCGCTTAACGATTTCAGGGATGACTCAGGATATCCGGCAGAGGTCGTACGGTTCCACGCACAGAGGTTCCGGTTCAGAATGGAGGAGAGCCCCCACCCATGGTTCAGCTCGGTGCTTATATTTGCATGCACCAGGGTTGACACTTGTCACCCTGGGAAATTCATGCATTCCATCCGTACACTTCATCCCACCACTTGGGAACTCACGGGTCCTTCCAAAAGGACTTAGGATAAAAGAATATGCACATGGCTCTTTTTGGAAATAATATTAAAATATTATTCCAGGCCTAAGCCCCCTAGGCTTAGCCCCCAGGATCCTTACTCAGCCCCTTTCCCACCTTCCATCCCCTTGATCCCTTGCCCAATCTATGGATGCTCAGTCCCCCATCACTCTTTCATCGTGAACGGTCTGCACTGGTGGTATTTATATTTTATTAATTGACCTGCATACATACAAGTACATCAACAGGCTCCTGGCCTTCAACACTTAGGCTCCCTGGCCTAACAAAACTCATAAGTGTACATCTTATTCAAAACTTGGCTGACCAGCCTATAGAACATATTTACAATTCTTTGCATATAACATGATCTGCAACGGGGCTCGGCCTTGGGGACACTACACTTTTGCTAAGCTCATCTTCTACGTTATTATTTTCTTCTATTTCATTCTTTCGTCTTTTGATCTCTTCTTCTTTTTCTTCTAATTGAATCTTTTTACTTTCTTCTTGTTCTTTGAGCATTTTCTTTAGTGCCATGGTATATCTTGGGTGCTTTTATAGGAATTCCTTGTTGTATTTTTTAAGATAATCAAAATCAATTGAGCAATGTCCTATTTCACTGCTAACATCATCTAACTTAGATAAAACTTTATCTTTAAGCTTCAACAAATATCCCTCTTCATCTATAGGATAATTTTCATCTAATTATACACAAACTACTTATAGATTTTCTTCTTCACTTGTAGAGGAAAATTCAACATCATCACACTTAGAATTGTTGCAATCAGAGGATTTTGGAGAGACTTTACCTTCATTGTCCTTGATGGAGTTGTCTTCAATGTCTTCCTTTTTTCCTTCATATGTCTTCTCTAGTTTCAACCATAGATCCTTGGTGAAAGTACATTCTCCCATGCTTCCTTTGACAAAACTTGAGAGTCCATTGAAAATGGTATTGAGAGTTAATGCATCATTCTTCTTTGCTTCATTTTTTGCTGCAAAATTTGACTTATTCTTCAAGGGAACTGATCCACCAATAGCTTCTTTCCAAACACCTTCTCCTTTTTCCTTCAAATACCCTTTCATTTATATTCTCCATGTCGAGTAATCTATCTCATAAAAGAGGGGAACTTCATCTGCATGTTCATCCATTTGTGTGTCCATGGATCTCCTTCAAGCTTGTAAGGCTTATGATGAAGGCATGCTCTGATTCCAATTGTTGGACACACCAACCACACTGAGAGGGGGGGGGGTGAATCAATGTAGGGATCTTTTTACTCCTTTTCAAAACACCTTAGTTAGCAATCACCATTTACTCATCATTCATTACTTTCATTTATAACAAGTTGTATGTAAACATATATCAACAACAAATATCATAAATAATTCATCACCACAAGGAATACAATGAACATAAGATATATGTATAAGTTTCTTTTATATTACGGACTACAATCCTTGGGGTGTTTTCAACAACAAATGAATATAGGAACAACTCCACAAGAGCACCAACTCTCAATGCAAGACTCAACCTGCAAATCTCATCATCAACTGAGAATATGAATCAATCCTCAACAGATACCAACCTGTCAACAGGTACACAACCTATTTATACTATAGCCAGCGTATGTATGTGACTTTCCTATACTGCAACACGCATATGTACGTGCCCTGTCCCACTGTCAACCTGCGTACACCTTCAGAAACTAGGGTTTCTAAAACTTCACAACTTCTTCCCTTCATACCCTTACTGCCTCAGTCACATCCACTTATGATTTGTCACTGCACTCTGCCTTTCACTACCCAATCTATAACATAACCAATCAAAAACATATCTAAGCCATCCAACCACCTATGCATGCTCCTCAACCATACACCATCATAGATTATATATATTTATCAATCAGAACATATATGAACTACTCAACCAACTAGCTACCATATTTAGACATCAATACATCCATACAGAGAATGCCTCAAGAATTCACCATACCATGAAAAAATATAAGAATGAAGAAAACATATAACCATACCATATCTTTTGTAGCATATCTGAATCAGTAGACCACTGTTCTTGTAACTTGCTTCAGACTTTAGGGACCTGGCACCAACACTTGCTCAAGATTCTATGGATTTTCCTTCATGTACGCTCCCTATTATACTATCAGACTGCATATGTATGCACCCTATTATACTAATAGCCCACGTACATATGCACCTTATTACACTGATAGCCCGTGTACATCTGAGAAACTAGGGTTTTTTAGTATTTTTGAAACTCCGAAACTTTCGCCATCAATACCTTAGACTTACAAAAATTTTGATGCGTCCATGAGTACATGCAATGAATCTTTCACCAAGAATAGATCTTCAATATTCTCAAGAGATTCACTCCCATAGGAGACCCTTGATATCTTATTTATACTTCTCCAAGTAGCTTCCTCATCTAACCAACTTCCTTCTTTTAGGGGCTAACCCACTTCTGACCTCTTGTCCACTTCTAACCCACTTTGCTACAAATAATGAATTCTCCACTTCTATTTGCAACTAATTTATTTTTAATTGTTTTCTTGTTGCAACCACTTAACCCATGACTAACCACTTTGACTTGCCAACATCTTCTAGGATCTTCTAGAATAATTTGACTTCTTTGACCTTCTAGGGGCTTCTAGAAAACACATGAGGATTCTCCAACTTCACAAGGCCATAACTCTCTAACCGTGAGGAGTTATGTGATGTTCCACATATCAATGGAACTGGCATGACGAGCCCTATCCATCTAGAGTAGTCTTCCTTACAAATTCATGGATATTCATTAAAATATTCCACAATCAATCCTTGTGTTCCTTAACCAAACATCTAGGATGACTCAACCACTTAACCATTTGGAATTCACAAAGCATCTTCCTGTGAGGGATTTCACCATAAGGGGACCTCTTTGGATTTAATCCATTTGGTACTTCCTATCAGCCATGAAAATACAACAATGACCAACCTTTACATCATCCCGTCTATACATCAATCCATGACAATACATCACTATGCCACCACTTGACATTTTTGACATCAATTACATCTATGACAATACATGCCATCAATCAATACATCAATGATACTATGACAAGACATCAAATATTTTACATCAATCATTTGACATCAATGAAAACATAATGCAACAAATTATGCTATTTTTTGCATGTATTGTTAGTTTTGCATAACTATTGCAGATGTAGAGCATGGTAGTTATTAAGTGTTTCATGTTAGATAGTTCCATGGTAACGATTATGGGATTCTGTTGCAAGGATGGAATCATCATGCACACATAGTGTTATTAGTTTGCACATGCAAATGGTACATATCTCGTGTGTGGCATGGGAGTGATTGTGCATGTAGTTGTATTATGAGTTTATTCCACTATTATAGTCACTATCTTGTTAAGTAACTTCAATATCAATCATATGGGTTCTAGTACGAACCTAGAAATGTCATGCATGTTGAGGGAAAGTTGACGTGACAAACACAATGATGTTTGAGTGTGCAAATTTTTTAAGACATAGTGATCCAGATGGATTTTGGTGGCCTCCCACCTATTCCAACTAGCTCATTTTGGCAGTTTTCCAGTTTGGCAGTTTTTTCCCTAGTTTTCGGGTCCCTAACTTGCGGGGCCGTTTTGAGGCCCTAAACAATGTTTTTTAGGGATTGACACAGTCAGAATGACCTTTAATAGATAGTAGCAAAATGTGTGTTCCTTGGATAGACCTTACCAACAGGCTATCGTGCACCTAAAACGAAGATCGTATGCAAAAGTTACGACCCCGGGGAGTTGATGTACTAACTTACCCAAACGGGGCCCACATGACTTTTGGTGCTTCATCTCCTAGGGTTAGGTTTCTTGGATGTATAGGGTTTTTGAAATTCCTGTTTATTGTAAAAATGCCTTCAAAGCCTCATTGTAATCATCTTCTTGCGAATGAGCACAACCGTCACATCTCTTCTCAGAGATAAGCCACCACCATTATAGCAAGCTTGTTTCTGCTGCATTTTACAGTTTCATCTTATCTGCTTATTGAATATAAACCAATATTACTGTATATTTGTTATTCTGTGTTAAGCATATTTTGATAATAATCTGTATTCATTTTGTTCTACAAATATATTCCGGATCAGTGGTATAAGAGCGGTCTTCTCCTTGTCGTTCTTAATGCATGTCTCCAATGAGGTCAGGGTACAAAGTATTGGGTATCGAGCTTGTTTCTCTTGAGGTAAAAATCTATCGCACGCCCAAACGACCTCTCTTGGAAGAACAAAATAAAGATTATGGGACAAGAGATCCCTTCAAAATGTTGCTCGAGGAAACCCTCACGCAACAGAGGAACGAGATGATGGATATGTTTGCATAAATCCTTCGACGACTACCAACATGCGACACATCTTCATCAAATGGAGGCCCTGCCCCCTTCAAGGTACAAATCAACTTCAATATTCCTATATTTGAAGGTCATATAGACACATATGCGGTAGAAAAATGGTTGAATCTGCTATAAGGGTATTTCTCTATCGATAACTTCTCGAATAGAGAAAAGATTACTTTTGCACTCCTCAAAGCCGCCCCCCATGTCAAAGATTGGTGGGAAAATTTTTGTGAGTAAAAGGAAAAAGAGGAACACTCATTATTTACAGTCGCAGTCACCTGGGAGTCCTTCATGGATGCTATTAAGGAACAAAACTACCCTGCTGGAAGTTATGACGACTTGTACACAAAATGGACCACACTGCGACAGGAAAGAGACAAAGCAGTGCCCAAGTTCACAAATATCTTCCATACCTTGCGCACCAAGCTGGATATCAAATATTTTGAGAGACATCTGGTGCTCAAGTATCGCAACGGTCTGCATAGATACATGCAGGCCAAAATGGAGTTTCTGTACATCTCATCCTTGGGCACAACCTACCAATATGCAGTCAAAATCAAGCAATAGATCAAACAAAAGACACAACTATTTTTTCCTGGGAACCCCTCATAGCAAAATCCAAGAAAGGGCAGCCCCAACCCGCAGAACAAAGGACAGAGAAAAGACGAAAAACCTCAGGACAACTAGTCCAGGCCACAAAAAAAGAAGGACACCAGAAAGACAAATAAAGACACTGTGAAGTGGTGTGACTTCCATAAGAGCCCCTGGCATAACACTGCTGATTGCTGCTCGAAGCTGTCGCTGGTGGCTGAGGTGAAAGCCTCTGAATCAGATGCGGGTTTCAACTCTGAGTCAGAACGAGAAAGGGGGAGAATGATCATATATGCAGAACCCAGTGCTACCATCGCTACCACCAAGCTCCAACCCAGTGAACCAGACGAGCCAGAGGAATGCAAGCACCTTTTTCATTCACAAATGTGGGTGAAGGGTACCCCACTACAATTTATCATTGATAGCGGTAGTCAGAAGAACCTCATCTCAGTAAAGGTTTTCAAGCGACTTTCCCTACCAAAAATGTCGTACCCACAACCCTACACCATCAGATGGTTCCACCAAGGAAGCTCCATCCACGTCAACCAACAATGCCTCCTGTCATACGACATAAAGTCCTTCAAAGATGAGGTATTGTGTGATATTTCCCCTCTCGAAGTTTGTAATGTTCTTTTGGGCCAACCATATTTATGGAAATGTCATGTTGTATATGAGTCTAGGACTTGTGGTATTATTATTAATTCAAACAAGAAATTGTACAGGATACCCGAGGCAGTCCCACCCAGTGCTATTTACTTGATCTCTACCAAGCAATGCACAAAGGTTATCTCCCAGACATGGAAGTTTGTCTTCTTCATGATTCTCTCTCAGAATGAGTGAAATATCATAACCACATCTAGGGTCTCTGTGACCAACCTCTCTACACAATAGAAGCAAGTGGATAAGGTCATGGAAGAATACTCAAATATATTCTCCTCACCTACTAGGGTACCTCTTCACACCCTGTGGTAGCACTAGCTCTATGCCGACTTGAAAAAATGCTCCTTCGACATGGACAAGGTTCATTACCTTGGCTACATCATTGATCAACATGGCATACATGTGGATCCAGCCAAAATCCAAGTCATCCGTGACTGGCCAGCCCCAACCACACTCACTGAGCTTTGGAGCTTCTTGGGCTTTGCCAATTTCTACCACAGGTTCGTGTTGGGATTATCCCATATTGCATGGGCCCTCATCCAAGTAACCAAGGGTGGTGGTAAGGATTAATTTTATGCTCAGCCCCAGTACTTTCACTACCGGACTTGCAAAAACCCTTTGAGATTGAGACAGATGCTTCAGACTATGCTGTGGGTGCCATTCTCACTCAGCACAACCACTCCATGGCCTATCATAGTGAGACACTATCAAATGTTGTCGATAAGTACCCTACTTACGACAAAGAAATGTACTCGATTGTGAAAGCCTTCCACCAGTGGAGACATTACATTATTGGGAAGGAGACATTCATCCACATTGATCATAAGCCACTGCAGTTCATGCAAACACAAGGAAAATTGCAGAATGACCACCATCAGAAGTGGTCCACGTACTTGCATCAATTCCACCTCAACATCAAGCATAAAATGGGAAGAACCAATTGCATTGCTGATTTCCTCAACAGACTGCCAGTTGTGACACTCACCATGGTGCTAGACTCTTGTGGCCATGAGACCTCTGAATGGCCACAAATATATGCGATAGACCCAGACTTCACAACCACCTACCAAATGTTGGGCGCAAACGCAGTTTTCGCTAATTTCCATCTTCAGGATGAGCTGTTGTGCTGTCTGGGCCATATATGCATTCCATCAAGCGAGTGAGAAAATATGGTCTAGGAAGCACACTACAGTCGGGTGGCAAGACACTTCAGCATTGAAAAGATAGTGGAAATATTGCAGAAACATTTCTACTGGCCGAAACTTCGACAAGAGGTCAACAAGTATATTAGGTCCTGCACTGCCTGTGCGATTGCCAAACCAAACAATAAGAAATAGGGCCTGTACACCCCTATACCTACTCCTAATAGGCCATGGGAATCCATCTTAATGGACTACATTTCAGGCCTCCCCTCCACCAAGCGGGGCAATGGCTGTGTTTTTGTGGTTGTGGATCACTTTTCTAAGATGGCGATTTTGGCCTCCTGCAAGAAGAGCATCACAACAGATGCCACTGCCAAGCTCTTCTTTGAATGAGTCTGGGTACATTTTGGAATCCCACAAATAATTGTCTCATATTGGGACAATTTATTTCTTATCACATTCTGGTCAAGCCTCTGGTCACTACTGGACATCAAACTCACCAAATCAACGACCTTCCACCCCCACACAGATGGCCAAACCGAGATCGTAAATCGAATGATCGTGCATATCCTGTGCATGTATAATTCCAAGAATCCTCACACATGGGATGAGAGTCTCCCCTATGTTTAACATAGCTACAAATGAGCCCTGCATATCTCAACCGGCCACAACCCCTTTCAAGTGGGGTTGGGATTCCAACTATTGGGTCCCATAGATGTTGCACTACCCCTTGCAGTCACCTCGACCGACTCATCTCTTGATCCAACTAAAGTTGACAAATCCACTTGGTTCATTGAGAGGGTCCAACACATCCACCAATAGGTTTAGGAAATCCTACAGAAGTCCAATGACAAGTACAAACAATGCCATGATCAAAACTGGGTGCCACATAAGTTTCAGGTGGGAAACAAAGTTTGGTTGCACTTGCAGAAAGAGCGCCTTATAGGACCCCATCAAAAGCTTCTCCCACTCCATTATGGGCCATACACCATCACCAAGGTTGTGGGTGATAATTATTTTGAGCTCAACATTCCTCCGTTCCTTTACTTGCACCCAATGTTCAACGTGGATATCCTTCGACTGTATTTCCCACCATTATTGGACACCTTAGAGATAGCAGAACAACTGAAACCAATAGATATCAAACCCGACTACATGCAACATAGATCCAATGATCAAATTTTGGACAAACATATCAAGGGCACTCACCAACAAAGGATCCAACTTTATCGAGTTGTCAAAGTAGGGCAGTTTCTGCACCAAGGCAAGTGGCTCACCCGGGGCCAAATTCAGCAGAAATTTCCTTATTTGATGGGGGAAATCAACGCAATGGAGACCACTTCTTCCTATTGGGGGAGGATTGATCCAGATGGATTTCGGTGGCCTCCCACCTATTCCAACTGGCTCATTTTGGCAGTTTTCCAGTTTGGCAATTGTTTCCCTAGTTTTCGGGTCCATGACTTGCGGGGCCGTTTTGAGGCCCTAAACAACGTTTTTTAGGGCTTGCCATAGTCCGAATGACCTATGATAGATATAAAACAAGTGTGTATTCCTTGGATAGACCTTTCCAACTGGATATCATGTGCCTAAAACAGAGATCGTATGCAAAAGTTACGACCCTGGGAAGTTGATGTACTAACTTACCCAAACGGGGCCCACATGAATTTTGGTGCTTCATCTCCTAGGGTTAGGTTTCTTGAATGTATAGGGTTTTTGACATTCTCGTTTGTTGTAAAAAGGCCTTTAGAGCCTCATTGTAATCATCTTCTTGCGAATGAGCGCAACCGTCACATCTCTTCTCAGAGATAAGTCGCCACCATTCTAGCAAGCTTGTTTCCGCTGCATTTTACAGTTTCAACTTATTTCCTTATTGAATAGAAATCAATTTTAATGTATATCTGTTATTCTGTGTTAAGAATATTTTGATAATATTCTGTATTAATTTCATTCTGCAAATATATTATAGATCACATAGTTGTCGCACGTGGTATGAGACCAATTTCGTGTAGTAGGAAAGTGTAGTTGCACGTAGCACAAGGCCAATTGTGTGCGTTGTTGGTTTCAATGAGTTGCTTCTGCATAAGAAATAATTGATATTAGAGATTTATTTAACAAAGTTGTGGTGTTGGAGACATTACAATGTGGTAATGTGGAGGCTGTATACATTACAAAGTGGCATCAGAGCTCAAAATTTGATGTGGGGATGTTACAATATCCTTTGGGGTGGAAATATTTTTCCATGGGGCAAGATAAATTTAATTATGGTTTTTGGATATTGACCAAAGGAATCTATAGGAGAGTTGAAAATTTTTGTTGAGGATAC
Source organism: Picea engelmannii (assembly GCA_009831015.1). Classification (NCBI taxonomy): domain Eukaryota; kingdom Viridiplantae; phylum Streptophyta; class Pinopsida; order Pinales; family Pinaceae; genus Picea; species Picea engelmannii. Next base: position 19,745 of record ML839803.1, on the reverse strand, counting down.
CTTTGGGAACCCAAGTGAGCGTGATCCAATATAAACGGATTTCTTCTAGATTTTAGGAGAACCAATCTTCCCACCCTGGAAAGCCATGTATTACACCATGGATTTATTTTTTCTCAATCTTGGCCACTAGCCATAGCCAATCTCTTTTGACATATCTATTTTCTTTCAGGTAAAATCCTAGGTATTTGAATATCGAGTTTTGACCCTAGGGGGTGGGGTATGTCAAGGATCTATGCAACCTGTTGTTGATTATCCTCTGGCATTCCCCAGGAGAAGAAATAATATTTCTACCCACTTATTTTCATCCCAGTTNGTAAAATCCTAGGTATTTGAATATCGAGTTTTGACCCTAGGGGGTGGGGTATGTCAAGGATCTATGCAACCTGTTGTTGATTATCCTCTGGCATTCCCCAGGAGAAGAAATAATATTTCTACCCACTTATTTTCATCCCAGTTTCTTTGCAAAAAAAATCAAGAAGAGATCTAAGATGCAGTAAAAACTAAATACTTCCTTGAAAAAAAAATGAGAATATCATCGAAAAATAGAAGGAGTGTGAGTGAGAAATGGGGGCTTACCTTTATTCCTTCGATATTTCTCAATTCCACTGCCTTGTGGATCAATATGCTGAGCCCTTCCACTACCAGGAGGAAGAGGAGTAGGGGAGATAGGAGACATACCTATTTTAATCCTCTTATAGGCTTGAAGAAGGGGGGGGGTGAGCCATTTATGAGGATGGAAAAAGAGGAAGTGCTTATGCAACTCATTATCTAGGAGACAAAGGAGCAGTTGAAATCCACATGAATGAGAAGTAGTCTGATGTATAACGAACTAACCCTATCAAAGGATTTTGAGAGGTCAACCTTGAGGGTGACCCCTTTCTCCTTGAATGTGTGGATATAATGCAACCCCTCCTAAGTGAGTCCAATGGATTCATGAATTTGGCGTCCTTTTAGGAATTTGAATTTTTCCTGGGAGATATGGCCAGATAGGAAATTCAACAACTTTCAAGCAATGAGCTTTATGGTAATATTAAATATGTTTTTGCAGAGTCATATTAGATGAAATTGATCAAAGGAGCTAGGATTGTCTGCTTTAGGGATCACATCAATGAAATTTGCATTGAAGGTAGGTAGGATCTGTCCCGTGATCTGTGAGTATTCAACCACACCTAAAAGATTTTGGTCGATGAAATCGAAGCATTTAAGATAAAATTCAACTAGTATACCATAAGGCCAGAGGATTTGTCTTTCTAAAATATTTGGAGGGTTTTCTAGAGTTCCTCAATAGATATTTCAAACAATATTTGATCATGTCCTTCCTATTCAGTAAATCTCAAAAAGAGATATGAGACTTGGAGAATATCGCCAATTGAGGCCCGATTTTCTTCATTGAATAAGGATTTAAAAGGCCGAGTCCCATCTGCTACTATGCCATGAAAGGAGGATGATGGGAGAGAATTTGGTCTATTGATGGACCATATTGTGTTGATAGATTTACTTTGGTTGGAAAATTTGTGAAAGAACTGTGTTTTCACCCCTTTCCTGGAACCAAAGGGCTCTTCTTTTGAGTCTCCATTCTTTCTCCTGATCGAGGATAATTTTATTGCGTTGTTGCTCTAGTAATTTAATTTAATTTATCTGATCCAATGAAATTTGAGAACATGTTTCAGAGTTGTGCCATGCCTGTATTTTCCTTTTCAGCTCAAGAAGGGATTCCAAATATTTCCTTCATTTTTCTTTCCCCTTAGGTTGAGAATTTTTTTTTTAACTTTTAAAAGTTTTCCAGGAACCGAAGAGGGGGGATTTAGGCTGAGTTGAGTTGTAAGGGATCCGGGTTTATTTTAAAATAGATATAAAATAGGGGTCCTTGAGTCAGGAAGAGTTCATTTTAAATAGGGGAGGAGGTTTAGGGTAAGAGGGATCAAGTTCAAAAAGAATGGGGCCATGTTCAGAATCTCTTCTTGACGAAACCAATTGATGGAGACTGCTATTTGTCTCAAGAATGGTTTCTAAGATACGGAAATGGTCAAGTCTCTTGGAAATGTGAGACTCCCATGTTCTCATATTGCTCCAGGTTGGTGAGATCTTAGGGGGGAGAAGATCCAGAAATCCCGCCTCCTCCAATGTCGGGATAGGGAATTCTGGGTTGTCATCCAATTGAGTCAAAGGTCCCCATATTTTGCTGGCTCCAAGAGTGAAATAGAGATCTACCCCAATTATTGTATTACCAAATTTTAGTAGGTGAAGATGAAGGGATTTTTCCCAATACCGTTCATGATCACCAAAGTATGGGCCATAAAAATTCAGAATATGCATTTCCATGTCAAGATCTAAAAAGAAGAGCACAAATCCAAATATCGACCTTTATGCCCAGGTGTTAACAAGACTGAGTACTGAAGTTTTTCACCAACCAGGGATAAGACCCCTAGAGCACCCAAAAGTGTCCATTGCTGAAAATTCCTATCTCAGGAGCAAGGAGGAAAGAGAGCTCATGGATTTTTCCCCTTACATAGTTTCCTTAAGTAAAATTATAGAGGGCTGGTGCAAGTCCACTAGCCACTTGATGGCGAATTTTCTTGAGGGATTGGCCAAACCCCTGCAATTTAGTGAGAGAATTATCATTGAGGGGGAGCCACATGTTAAATTGCTTCAAGGGCCCTAAGAAGTGATTGTTGTTTTCTAGCGTGAACCTCCGAGTTTTCTTGTTTTTGATCGAGGGAGAGAAACAATTTCCTTCCTCTTTGAGAGGATTTTGTTCTAATTCTGTGTACTAGCCAAGGTCACATTCCACCCCCAACATAATGGAGGAATTTACTTTCTTTTTGGACCGTAGGTTGTATTTGGAGGGTCCAACAAGAGGGGGAGGGAACATTGATATCAATTGGTGGGGAGGGGAGGGGAGGGGGGTTTTGTCGTGATGGGTCTACAAGGTAGGGGGGAATGGGAATGAGGTAGGGCTCCAGAGTCCCAAAGAGACCAGACATGGTAGAAAGAAAATTTGGGGCTTGATAGGGGGGGCAGAGGGGAAGGGGGAGGGGGAGGAAACCAACCTTGATCAAATTAGTAGACAAAGAAGAGGAAAAAATTGAGAGTGTATTTGACTTACCTGAGGATATTCCCACTCCTGATTCAGAAGGTGGAGAAATATGGATGTTGTGAATGGATTCATCCTTGACACTTTGGTCTGCCTGCACTGCCTGTGATGAGGGGGAGATCCACTTTGAATACGTGGGAGAAGATTTTGAAGGATTAAATTGAGAAGAAATGTCACACTTTTTAACCCACATTTTTTGTCTCTATGATCTATCCCATTCTTTGTAGAGGTGCCCATAGGAGTGGGATTTCCCACAGTGAAAAGGTGTGCCTTCATAGTCCAAACTTTGGTGATAGTTGTTTTGTCCCAACTAGATAGAGATAGATTTCGCTGGGATTCCATAGAGTTTTAGACCCACCAAAATTCATTCCATCCCCATGTAGCCTAAGTTTTTGTAAGAGTTGTCTCCTTCATAAAATAAGCCCAAGGCGTTCCTGATCTTCTTAAATACTTCCTCAAACTAGAGGATGAGGGGAAGACCTAGAAGGCGGAACCATACCAAAATGATGGCTAGCTACTCATTGTAGGCATCGAAATCCACCAACCACTTCTTGAGAAAAAAATCTCGAGAACCCCAACTCCACCGCGAGAGAAGGAGTTTGTCCACATCCATCACTACGAGAACCAACCTTTAGCTAGAGTTAGGCATTTTGGTTCATATCCAATAATTGGAAGGAAATGTACCCGAGTCCAATACTTCATGGTGTTTCTTGTCAATATTTTGCTAGTGAATCAACCAATAAGTGACATGCTCTCCATTTGGGTGATTTCATTCAATTGCACTATGTTTCCCAAGACCAAACTTACTTCCTCTACCTTGCGCTTGGAACATTTGTTGCTTGTTGGTATGTCTACCATGGATCTACAGATTGGATTTATAGAGGAGAGGGATGGGGAAGGGGATTCTATATATACTTTCATGAGTCATGCATCTAGAAAACATCCAATGGAACCCTAGATTGCATGTTTTTGAAAGCTTCCTTAGGGAGAAATTATATCTGACTAGATTAGAGGAAAATGGTCATGGGGGATGATGAAATCATCATGGCAAGAAAGTGGAGGATGGGATCGAGGGGAAGGGGGGTACAGGGAAGGGAGGGAACTAGACTCGGGGAGGATTGATAGGACATGGGTCTGTAGAGTGTTGGGGGGGGGGACACCTAGCTATGGAGTAGATGAGAGGGTGAATTGTGTCGATGGAGGAGCATGTGAGGTGTGGGAGGGACAATACCCATGTAAAAATAGAGTGGTGGTGTTGGATCCCATGAAGAGTGAGGAGAGAGAACCCTTGATTGTTGATGATGACCAAATCTTAGCTCCAATCACTAGGTTGTCGGAAATGTTGAGAAGTTCCTCCCCCATATGGTTTTGTGAGCCCTACAACAAGGTTGGAATTGGGGGCCAACGGGGAAAATCAAGAGTGGGAGGGAAGAAACATAAACCACCTGTGACCGAGGTGAAGAACTTAGCCAGAGGAGGGCTATGAAAACCTTGACTGAAGACCCATTCCCAATATGAGCATAGTTCATTTTACTAATATTATGT
>ML839803.1:0-13937 GCA_009831015.1 Picea engelmannii | reverse complement strand
TAATAATAATAATTTATATTATTATTATTATTACTATTTTGATTTAAAGAATTCAAATCCATTGTTTTTCATTTTATTCCGTCCTCACTAAAAACTTGTTACTGCAAATGTTGCAGAATTCGAGTTCTACGGAGGCACTTCCTTCAAACCATGTTTTTCATATGACCATATGCATAGAACCACATGCTTATTAATTTAAGCACTACCTCTTCTTTCACCCAATCTTGTTATCTCCGAAGTGATATCTTCCAGAATGTTAATCTTGAGTTGACGTGTGTCCATAAACTTCAACGGTCCAGATGTTATTTCGGAGCTTCGATACTCCAAGACTCCGGGTTACTAGAACTCTAAGTAGTTCAATTCCTCCGAAATGATAACCTACCGAATAAGTCATAAAGCGATGGTGACTGCTTGTTGTCGGTTAACACCTCCACTTATTCTATCCTTCCACTATGCTTTATCAACGGTTGAGAATTCTCCCAAAGTAGATCAACAGTTTGTGTTACTTTGTGATTTACACTTTACTTTATCCTTCCATTGTACTTGATCAATGGTCGAGAGTGTTCTCGAATTATATCAACGATTGGCATTATTTTTGGAACCAAATCAATGGTCTGGATTTGATCCTTACACTATCCTTCCACTACTTAATCCAACGACTATGACTTAATAAAAGGTTGAGATGGATGACCAATTTTTACTTCGGGACTTTGGACCTCAACAATATTTCAACCTTCCGGAGTACATTTCGCCGAAGTGCTTATTAGCACTTTCTGCTTGATAACCTCCACATGTACAAGAGCTAGGACCCTGTGATTAACCGTTCCAAGAATTTGTTTTGTCAATGATATCGACTGTGAATCTTCCTTCTCGACGAACAATCAGATCTTATTTCGTAGCTTCGCCACTCTGGGAGTTCGTAGGTCCAGGTAATTGTTGTTCCAATTTTCACTGGAGTTGGTCAACGCCGAAGTGGCCAACATGGGGAGATTAACTAATGTTTTGATCTAACGGTCATGTGAGAATAAAAAGGATATTATATCAATGATTAGCATTGACTTTGACCTTCGACGCTTCAAGTATTTCCCCCGAAGGACAAACTCCCGGAGTGACATAACTTGTTGACATCACTGCTGACTTGGCACTGGTCGAGTGGCTGCCATGTGTCACCTAGATTTGTAACTTACATAACCTAAAGTGCCAAATAGAACTTGACACTTGCCACCATTTGATTGTGCCATGTGTCCTTGCTGACGTGGATCTCTTGACGTGGCACATGTCCTCCTTCTGGTCATGGGTTCCTATGAATCCTTGATCCAACGACTAAGATCAACTCTTAGATCAATGGTCCAGATTTATTTCGGCGTTCGGGTCTTTGGGTTATTCATTCCCAATTCTCAATTCTCCCGAAGTGAGATTACTTGAATAAACCTCGAGCAAGTTGACTTCATCTAACGATCAATCTTTGACGCGAAAGGATTAACATGTTCCAACGACTGTCGGATTTCGACTATTAGGGATCTCGTGAATCCTTGATCCAAAAAATGTGATCAATTCTAGATCAATGGTATAGATTCATTTCGGTCTTCGGGCTTTGGGTTATTCGTTCCCAATTCTCAATTCTCCGAAGTGAGATTCCTTGAATAAACCTCAAGCAAGTTGACTTCATCTAATGATCCATCTTTGACGTGAAAGGATTAACAAGATCCAACGACTGTCAGGATTTCGGCTATTAGGGATCTCATGAATCCTTGATCCAATGACTGTGATCAGTTCTAGATCAACAGTCTAGATTCATTTCGGCCTTAGAGACTTTGAGTTATTCGCTTTTCCTACTTCTCAATTCTACCAAAACGAGATTCCCCGATTAAACCTCTAGTAGCTTCTAGATCTGACAGTCCTGGTTTGTTCTGAAATCTTACATCAGTGGACAATATTCCTCCTCGATTCTTTTGTAGTTTTACTGTGGGGATTTTCAATCCTGATCGTGTTTCTGCAATGCACTTTTCCTTCTGAGATTTTTGGTTTTGTCCTTGATTTAAAACTGATCAAGATCATTGATCTATTGGGAATTCGATCTGGATAGTGTTTTTGTATTGTGCTTTCCCTTCTAAGCTTTTAATAATTATTTGTGCACTACTTTTGTACATGGATCTAGTGTTTCTGATCTCGTACAATCTAATATGCTTCCTCTCCCGAGCTTTAGGTATATTCCTCTGCATGTTGTTCATAACAACCCATCATTACTGCAATGCGCTTTCCCTTATGAGGTTTTAATAATTATTTGTGCACTCCTTCTGTACATGGATCTAGTGTTTCTGATATCGTGCAATCTAATATGTTGCCTCTCTTGATGTTTATGTATATTCCTCTCCATGTTGTCCATAACAACTCAACATCACATCATAATGACATCGACTGTTGACATCAATGACAATATGTCCAACAATCTCCCCCTTTGTCATTGAAGGAAACACACTAACTTCATACACAAACTCCCCCTGTGATGATTCTTCTCTCCTCTGAAGTTACTCTCCCCCTTTGACATCATTGGAAAAGGGTTGCTCCCCCTATAATTAATCTCTATCTGTTTGTATGCTGATGACCATAATCTGAACTCGGGTAACTCCCCCTGCAATCATGCTTCTGCCTTCCTTCGACATTCATGACAAAGAGTGAGGCTCTGACTATTTTTCTTCCCCTGTGAATTTAATAACTTCTTATCTCATTCCATTGAGATATTTGTGTTTCAAATAAGTAGTCTTTTTGATACCAGCTTGTAGTGATACCCATTTGTAGTGATCAAGTCTTTCAAACCTTAATCTAATTACTTTATTATTTGATAACCAAAATACCCCCCCTGAGTTTTTACTGACTTTCCTTTGTCAATAGAAAAAAATTATGAATTTTACTGATCTTTTTGATCTGCTTCTTATTCTTATTTGATATTTCATAGGAATATCAATTGAGGATTGATACCAATTGTTGAAATACCAATTTTGTTATCTTTGTTGAATGATACCCCTTGAACTTCTCTTCTACTTTTTTCTCTTCTCCCCTTTTTACTAAAGTGACAAAAAGGATATTTTCTTGCTCCTTTGAGTTCATAATCCCCCTAAGGTGATGCTCCTCTTTGTCCATTTTCTCCTTCTTGTATTCTACAACTAACCCTACCAATGATTTTTCTTTTGACCACTAATCTTTAGATAATCAAGATTTTCCATATGTTATTTTAAAAAAAACTCTTGGCATAATCCTTTGATTTTGTAGAAACCAAATTAAACGTCTTTTTGTATTTTCTTTCTTTTGCTATCAGGTTATGACATCATCAGAATTTGATATTGTCCCATATTCTTCTATATGCACTTCCCTTTCTTGAGCTTGATCTGTTTCATATTGAATTTCACATTCTTTATTAGGACCTTCACCCATCATTTTATTATTATTAATTTCTTCATTTTCAGGTGTAATATCACATTTCTTGCTTTCTCCTTCAGATTTTCTTCTCCATATCTCTCTATGAGATATTATGCCTTTTGGACCTTCTCTTTCTAATTATGTTTTTGGAGATTTGTCATCTCCTTTCTTCTTCCAACTTTTATTAGGTTTTCTCACTGACTTGAATGATTTATTTAAGGATTGAATTTTTGAACTCCTGCAACTTTGGGGTTTGTGCCCAAACCTATCATAGTTGTAACATCTCATTGTATGACAAAATTTTACTGTGTGCCCAACAAAATTGCATCTCCAACATCTAATTGAGTGTTTGGATTTTCCTGCATATCCTTTCTCTAGTTTCTTGCAATCCATTGCTTTATGGCCAAAGTTATGACAAGAAAAGAAATGACCATTGAAGGTTTTTCCATTCTTGGATTTATTTTGGTTTGAGAGATCTGTCTTTTAATTTTCTTCTTTGTTTTTACTTCTATAGCTTCTTTCCTTAACAAAGTTCATGGCTTGTAATTGGCTTGTGATTGCACCATTTCTTTTTGAGAAGGATGATATTTTCCCATGTTTGTAAGTGGTGCTCCACTTGTCACTGTCTTCTTTCTTATTGTATCCAAGACCAATTTTGTCATTATCTGATCTTTGACTGTTCCAAATCTTATCTAGGATAGTTGATCTATTCTGAAAATTGACAGTCTTGTTTGTCTTTTCATTCATCTTTTTGAGATTGACTATTTCTAATTTCAACATATGACATAATTCTTCCCTTTTGGATGATTGCATCCTCTGGGATTCTTCATTTTCCTTGGCCTCAATTGAATATTTAGATTTGCATTACTGTATTCATGTGTCTTTTTAAGGTTGATCATTTCTGATTTCAACTTCTAACACGTCTCTTCCTTTTTCGTCAACTGAATCTTCAGGGATTCTTATACTTCCTTAGCATGTTCCATGATGCAGTCGCGCCACCCAGGCACGTCCTCTCACAGGACCTCCTCTTTCCACGACCCGAAGAACTGAAAAGCTCTTCTAATTCCCTATCGAGAATTTTCCTCACCCACAACAGTTCTCCAAAAGATCTCCCTTAATCGATCGGGAAATCAGACTTCGCAGTTTCGTGAGTCCTGGGGTCACGTGGTTTGTGTCTCGAGATTCTCTGAAATCCAACGCGAGTCAACGCTGACCTCTTACTTTTCTATCGAGGTTCGTCCTATCGGGATTTCGACATTTGCGATGTCCAAAACAACTCGCCTCATTGACCCTCGATCCTCGATACACCGAGACACTCCTCTGCTACCTTAGCCTCTTGGACTAAGCCTTTTGTCCATGCGACCGCTCCTTATATGACCACGGTCACATTCCTCATCGGGGTTTCACGGTTCACGATTCCAAATTACACAAACATCTTGTCATCAGGATCCCCGATATCCCGATGACCCAAACACCGATAGACGGTTTCCTTGTCTAGACGTCGGACTTCACGGGATCGTGAATCCTAATACCAAGGTTTTCAGGACTTACCTTTTCCCGAACCCCGATATGATACGCCACCTGTCCTCCACTAATTCCACTGTGGCCCCACACTGTTCCTTTGGCCTGTCGGGATGTCGCGTTTCAGAGTTTTGCGATTTCCGCTGCTATGATTCCCAAGAATCATGAAACACCGATTCCCGAGGCACGTGAAGGTTGACTCTTCCACATCAATATCCCCTCGTCGGCTTTTCGGATATCGTGAGATCGCGATTCCTGATGTAATGATTTCTTTTTCCCCGGGATTCTCGAAATGCCGAACCCTGACTCCTCTCGGATCTATTGACGCGTGTCTGCCCTGAGATCCATGGCTAGGAATTCATCGGTGTTTCGAGACTTGAAAAGTCTCAGGTCTCTTGACTTCTGAAACCCCGATGCCTCAATATCTCGATGCCTCTCCGGGACTTTCCTCTGCTCACTAGGACTTAACCCCAGTGCAACTTCTGCCTGATCAACGGTTGGCGGGCAACTCAATAGCGATCCTACGGCTCACGATCCTCCCAAGATTAACCTCCTCATGTGGCCGTAACCTCCTCGTTACTATGGTGGATCTGACGGCTACCGGGTTTTTCACGAATCCCCTCCACGAGATCCTGAGCGTCAATTTCTTCCTCCTTAAGGATTTCTTTGAAAATAACCAAGTATCCCTCCGCAAAACTTGTCCACCTGCAGTGCGACTGTGCAATGTCTGGTTTTAAATGCTCCGCGGCACAAAATTTCAGTGCTTCTCTTCGACGAGCTTGAAAGCCTTATCCCTCCTGAGCTTTCTCCCACTTTCTACCTCAAAGAGGGTCCTTGCACACACTCCTTGCGGCAGTTCTCAAACACCTCCAAGTGTTGATTTCTTTCGACTCTGCACACACCTGCAGCAGCAGTCCTTCAATACTTCACTGAGATTCACAACTGAGACTCTCCTTTAGCCTTCGCCCTTCTGGCACGGCTCCAGTAACCCAATTTCACTTCTGGGTGAACGAGAACAAGAGTTAAACTACCTGAGTCTCCGTCAATGCACTCCTTGCGGACGTTTTCGACTGCACTCCTTGTAGGAATCCTCACTCGGATAGAGAAACAATTGAAACTCATTTCTTCTTCCCCTCAGATTTCAAACTCAAACATGAAATCACATACACAACAATAAAGCAAATGCATAATAGGAAAAAAAACACTCATGAGCACATCATTTAACATCCACACACAGAGAACATACACAAAACCATGAATTTGAATCAACTTCTTCTATTAATTCAAGATCTATACATGGATGTTCTTCTACAACTCTCTGCTATTCTCCTGTGCTCTTCCTGCTTCAATAATCAGGCTTTTTTTTACAATGTACAATGAGGGTGTCTATATCCGTTTTTCCCTCCTTCTTTCTAAAACTGTCTAATCTATGAATTCAATTCTACCTACTTACATTTACTACTATAAATTCCTCCATCTACTTCAGACGAGAGAAGGGTGCTCAAGGTCTGATTACATTTACAAGTGTGCTTCATTAAATTTCCTCATTTAATGTTCGCGCAACATTTCCAAGGTATTTTCAAAAATTTGTGCTGGACGCCTTCCAACTGTCTTCCGCTTCCACGCTGGCTCGCTTAACGTGAGGGATGCTCCTACATCATACTCCCTCACTTGAAAAATTTCATGGGCTCCTGTCCATGAGCTCCTGCACGGTATATCATGCTTCTGTATCTCTGCTTTGTTCTCCCAGCTAGCATCTTCCACTGGATGGCCCTTCCATTTGACCAGATACTCATAGTATTCTTTCCTCCTAGTCTTCTTACTGACTCGTTTATCTAGTATCTGTTCCATTTGTGGCTTCTCTGCAATCGACATTTGCTTCTGCCACTGAACCCCTGGCTGTTCACCTTCTGTTCCTGCTTCCTCATCTTTATATGCATATAAATCTGTGACATTGAATATCGGAGATATTCCGATTCCATCCGGTAACTCGATCTCATAAGCATTTTCCCCCAATTTCTTCAAGACCTTACATGGCCCGATTTTCTTCATTTTCAATTTATTGTATGTTCCCCTCGGGAACCTCTCTTTCCTCAAATGTGCTGGAACTAATTCACCAACCTCAAACTGAAGTTGTCTCTTATGCTGGTCGACTCTGTGCTTATATTCGTGACTTGAATCTAGCAGTCGCTGCTTCACCTGGCCATGAAGTTCTTTCATCGCCTCTACGAAATCTTCGGCACTCGCGCTCCTAGTCGTATTCTATTCCGAATCCCTTAATTCAGAAACTCCTCTCGGCTGTATGCCATACACAATCTGAAATGGACTTTGGCCTGTTCTCCTGTTCACTGAGTCATTATATGCGAACTCTCCCTGCGACAATATACTATCCCACTGGCTGTGGTGCTCTGTCACCAAGCTTCTCAGCAAGTCTCCCAGACTTCTGTTCACCACTTCTGTTTGCCCATCCATCTGAGGATGATAGGCAGAAACAAACATCAAGTTAGTCCCCATATTCTTCCACAGTGTCCTCCAGAAATGTCCCACGAACTTTGTATCTCTGTCCGAAACTATACTTCTGGGTAAGCCGTGAAGTCGAACGACCTCTTTGAAAAACAAATTTGCGATGTGAGTCGCATCACTGGTTTTATGGCATGGGATAAAATGTGCCATCTTGGAAAACCTATCCACTATCACAAAGACTGAATCAAATCCTCTTTGCTTCCTTGGAAATCCCAATACGAAATCCATGCTGATTTCATCCCACGGCCTCTCGGGTATGGGTAATGGTTGATAGAATCCTGCATTTTGCTTTCTTCCCTTTGAATCCTGGCAAATTCTGCATCTGTCCACAAACCGCTTAACCTCTAACCACATCCCTGGCCAAAAGTATGACTCACTCAGCTTCGCAAAGGTCTTATCATGACCGAAGTGTCCGACCAATCCTCCGCTGTGTTTCTCCTTTAACAGATTCTCCCTTATGGAGCAATTTGGAATACATAGCTGATTTCCCTTAAACAAAAACCCTTCCTGGATCACGTACTCTATCCACTGGATTCTGTCTCTGAGAACTGGATTCTCAGCTGCCCCGTACGCTTCTTTAAAATCCTGATCATCTGCATACATGTCTCTGAGATCATCAAAGCCTAATGTCTTGACTTTGAGCTCCTGCATCAGCAAACATTTCCTGCTCAAAGCATCAACAACTTTGTTAGCAGTACCCGAAATATGTTTTATCACAAAAGTGAAATTCTGCATGTATTCAACCCACTTAACATGCCTCTGATTCAACTTTTCCCATTGAGTCACAAACTGCAATGCATGGTTATCACTATATAAAACAAATTCCTTCGGAATCAAATAGTGCCTCCATTTCTTCAATGCCTGTATGATGGCATAGAATTCCTTATCATACGTGGAGTACTTTTCTTTTGCCTCATTCAACTTCTTGCTGAAATATGCAATTGGTCTGTCCTCTTGACTCAAGACTGCTCCTATGGCAAACCCACTTGCGTCACATTTTACTTGAAACGTCTTTTGGAAATCTGGCAACACCAGAACCGGTTGTTCCGTGATCTTTCGTTTCAACAAATTGAAACTCTTCTCCACCTCTTCAGTCCAGTGAAAATATTTATGTCTTTTCTTGACTGTATCCATCATCGCTGCACTAATCCCACTGAAATTTCTGATGAACTTCCGGTAGAAACTAGCTAGTCCATGAAAACTCCTCACCTCAAAAATATTTCTCAGTGATGGCCAATTTTTAATTACCTCCACCTTATCTGGATCCATCTTCAATTCATTCGCAGATATAATAAACCCCAAGTAAATGAGTTCTTTCTTCATAAATGAATATTTCCTCATGTTAATCAACAACTTCTCCTGCTGTAGCTTCTTCATTACTGTAGCTAAATGCTTCAGATGTTCTGCCTTTGTTTTGCTGAAAATTAATATGTCATCCAGATACACAATGACAAACTTCCCAATGAATTCCCTCAGGACTTCATTCATTAACCTCATAAAGGTACTCAGATCATTTGTCAAGCCAAATAGCATAACAAGCCATTCATACAAACCTTCGTTTGTCTTGAATGCTGTTTTCCATTCATCACCTTCTCTCATGCGAATCTGGTGATATCCACTCTTCAAATCTATCTTTGAAATTTTTTTTTCTCCGCTTAAGCAATCCATTAAATCATCCATTCGTGGCAATGGAAACTTGTACCTGATGGTTATCTTGTTGATGGCCCTTGAGTCGGTACACATTCTCCAACCTCCATCTTTCTTCGGACTGAGTACCGTCGGAATGGCACACGGGCTCAAACTTTCCCTGACCAATCCTTTGTCTAGCAGCTCCTGGACCTGCTTCTTGACCTCTTCATTTTCTTGCGGCGTCAACCTGTACGCAGCTTTATTCGGAAAACTAGCTCCTGGTATGAGGTCTATATGATGACTCACACTCCTCATCGGTGGCAACAAACGAGGTAATTTTTCCACCACGATGTCAACGAACTCTTCCAGTAGTTCCTGAATTTCCCCTGGCAAATCGTCTACTCTCGTGCTAGTCAAAACGATCCTTGGTTTCCTGACCACAAAGAATTGTGGATCTTCTTTCTTCTTCACCTCCGTAAAAAGATCCTTCCCACTCATGAGGAGTACAATATTTCTCCCTTCTGGTTTTACCTCCTTATCTTTTATTGGAAGCAACATGTGTGTCCTCCCATTCTTTTCTAGAGTATACATATTCATCTTCCCATCATGAATTACATTCCTGTCATATTTCCATGGTCTGCCCAACAATAAATGACAGACATCCATAGGAATAACATCACAGAGTATTTTATCATTATACCCTCCTATTTTGAATTCAACTAAACACTGTTTAGTGACATTTACCTGATGTCCCTTCTGTAGCCATGAAACTTTGTAAGGACTCGGGTGATCAGTCGTCTCTAGCTCCAGCTTCTCTACCATCTCGGTTGAAACGAGATTATCTGTGCTACCGCTGTCCACGATAACCTTGCATACCCTTTCCTTGGTTTTGCAAGCAGTTCTGAAAAGTCTGTTTCTTTGAGCTGAGTCCTCCACCTCCTTCTCGGGTGTTAAGAGAACCTTACACATCATTAATGACCTTCCGCCTTCTACATCTTCTGCTTCAACATCTCGCCTCTGTGCCTCGACGATGTGAGCTTCTCCAGTTTCTTTCCTTTTCTCTGGACACTTGAATGACTTGTGCCCATTCTTTCCACACATGAATCATGTGATTACTCCACCTCTTCCTCTTCCTCTACCTCTGGTATGAGAAAACATGTTATTATCAACGTATCCTCCGCTATGCTCTGTATGCTTCCCTCTCTGTTCAGCGTGCTGGCCTCGCTGTGAACTTCCACCTCTCTCGGTTCTAGTCTGAGGCTTTTTCCAATCGTCCTTGGGCTTCTGGTATTTATCTTGGGCAACCGATTTTCCTTTGGGATGACTCCTACCTCAGCCTCGCTGACATTTCTTACGGCTCAACTTCTCTTCAGCTTTCAAAGCTATTTGATAGGCATCCTCCATCGTTCAGATGGTTTCCATACTCATCTCGTCCTGGATATCGTATCTCAGGCCATTCATATACCTGGCAAATTTCTCATCATCGCTCTCCCGATGACTTGCCTTGATGTTCAGTTGATAGAATTCCTCCGTGTATTCTTTTACTGTCATCAACTTCTGTCTCAGGTTCTACATCCTCCTGAACAAAGTAATTTGATAATCTCCCGGGATGAACTTTGCCTTCATATTTGCAATCATTCGATCCCAAATTTTAATTTTCTTCTTACCTTTGCAGCATCTATCTGCTTGTAGCTCGTCCCCCCATTATGCTGCGTGTCCCTTCAATCTCATGACAACATGCCTGACTTTCTTATCCTCTTCAACATCTTCATAATCAAAGTATGTATCCAGAGCTCTAATCCAATATAGAATATCTTCCGCATCCAGATTCCCCTCATAAACTGGAATGTCCATCCTCGTTTTTGCACCCATCCGTGCAATAGCCTTGATTAGACGTTCATTGGCTGCATCCTTGGCTGCAACTTCTTCCTCATGTTCAACTTCAACTTCACCCTATGAATCACTAAGATCCCCCGCACTGGCTGTGCGTCTTTGCGCTGTCTCCATATCTTTGAGTCTAGCTCGTAGATCACGTATCTCTCTTTCCATTTTTGGATTCTGCGCTTGCCTACCCCTTCTCCTCGGGTTTTCTCTTTCCTCTGGATCAGGTGACTGTCTATCCCGTCTCCTTGGCGGCATGGTGAATTTCCTTCTTCTCTGCTACAGAAAGAAACGAAATTTTCTTTCTCTGATACCACTTGACGCAATCGCGACACCTAGGCACGTCCGCTCACAGGACCTCCTCTTTCCACGGCCCAAAGAACTGAAAAGCTATTCTAATTACCTATTGGGAATTTTCCTCACCCACAACAATTCTCCAAAAGATCTCCCTTTATCGATCGGGAAATCGGACTTCGCAGTTTCGCGAGTCCTGGGGTCACGTGGTTTGTGTCTCAAGATTCTTCGAAATCCGACGCGAGTCAACACTGACCTCTTACTTTGCTATCGGGGTTCCTCCTATCAGGATTTCGACATTTGCGATGTCCAAAACAACTCGCCTCACTGACCCCCGATCCCCGATACACCAAGACACTCCTCTACTGCCTTAGCCTCTCGGACTAAGCCTTTTGCCCACACAACTACTCCTTATATGACCACAGTCACATTCCTCATCGGAGTTTCATGGTTCACGATTCCAAATTGCATAAACATCTTGTCATCAGGATCCACGATATCCCGATGACCCAAACACCGATAGACGACTTCTTTATCTGGACGTCGGACTTCGCGGGATCGCGAATCCTAATACCAAGGTTTTCAGGACTTACCTTTTTCCGAATCCTGATATGATACGCCACTTGTCCTCCACTAATTCCACTGTGGCCCCACACTATTTCTTTGGCCTGTCGGGATGTCACATTTCGGAGTTTTGCGATTTCCGCTGCTATGATTCCCAAGAATCACGAAACATCGATTCCTGATGCACGTGCAGGTTGACTCTTCCACATCACTATCCCCTCGTCGACTTTTCGGATATCGCGAGATCACGATTCCTGATGTAACAATTTCTTTGTCCCCGGGATTCCCGAAATGCCGAACCCCGACTCCTCTCAGATCTTCTGACGCGTGTCCACCCCGAGATCCACGGCTAGGGCTTCATCGGTGTTTCGAGACTTGAAAAGTCTCAGGTCTCCTGACTTCTGAAACCCCGACTCCTCTCAGATCTTCTGACGCGTGTCCACCCCGAGATCCACGGCTAGGACTTCATCGGTGTTTCGAGACTTGAAAAGTCTCAGGTCTCCTGACTTCTGAAACCCCGATGCCTCAATATCCCGATGCCTCTCCGGGACTTTCCTCTACTCACTAAGACTTAACCCCAGCGCAAATTATGCCTGATCAACGACTGAAGGGCAACCTAATAACAATCCTACGGCTCACGATCCTCCCAAGATTAACCTCCTCGTGTGGCCGTAACCTCCTCGTTACTCTGGTGGATCTGACGGCTGCCGGGTTTTTCACGAATCCCCTCCACGAGATCCTGACCGTCAATTTCTTCCTCCTTAAGGATTTCTTTGAAAATAACCAAGTATCCCTCCGCGAAACTTGTCCACCTACAGTGCGACTATGCAACGTCTAGTTTTAAATGCTCCGCGGCACAAACTTTCAGTGCTTCTCTTTGACGATCTTGAAAGCCTTATCCCTCCTGAGCTTTCTCCCACTTTCTACCTCAAAGAGGGTCCTTGCACGCACTCCTTGCGACAGTTCTCAAACACCTCCAAGTGTTGAGTTCTTTCGACTCTGTGCACACCTGCAGCAATAGTCCTTCAATACTTCGCTCGGATTCACAACTGAGACTCTCCTTTAGCCTGCGCTCTTCTAGCACGACTCCAGTAACCCAATTTCACTTCTGGGTGAACGAGAACAAGAGTTAAACTACCTGAGTCTCCGTCAACGCACTCCTTGCAGTCGTTTTAGAATTCACTCCTTGCAGGAATCCTCACTCAGATAGAGAAACAATTGAAACTCATTTCTTCTTCCCCTCAGATTTCAAACTCAAACATGAAATCACATACACAACAATAAAGCAAATGCATAACAGGAAAACAAACACTCATGAGCACATCATTTAACATCCACACACAGAGAACAGACACAAAACCATGAATTTGAATCAACTTCTTCTATTAATTCAATATCTATACATGGATGTTCTTCTACAGCTCTCTGCTATTCTCCTGTGCTCTTCCTGCTTCAATAATCAAGCTTTTTTTTACAATGTACAATGAGGGTGTCTATATCCATTTTTCCCTCCTTCTTTCTAAAACTGTCTAATCTATGAATTCAATTCTACCTACTTACATTTACTACTATAAATTCCTCCATCTAATTTAGACGAGAGCGGGGCGCTCAAGGTTTGATTACATTTACAAGTGCGCTTCATTAAATTTCCTCATTTAATGTTCGCGCAACAGTTCCAAGGTATTTTCAAAAATTTGTGCTGGACGCCTTCCAGCTGTCTTCCACTTCTGCGCTGGCTCACTTGACGTGAGGGATGCTCCTGCATCATTCCAGTTGAGTCTTTAGATTGATGACTATTTCTTCTGTCTCATCCAAGAATTCTTTGCATTTAATATTTTTGTCATGTCTTCAATTCTTCCATATCTTTTGTTAGATCAAAAACTTTAGTTTTCAATATTTTGATTTCTTCCTCGTATTCTAGTTGAATCCTTTTGAGGTTGATGGCTTCTAATTCAAACATTTGGAAAGATTCTTCCTTTTTAGTTATTTGGATGTTCTGGGCTTCTTCCTTTTTCTTATATTCTTCAATTTGAGTCATTAGATCTGCATTAGTACTTTCATTTATCTTTTTGAAGTTGATCATTTCTGATTCCAACATGTGGGAAGAA
>ML839802.1:0-11097 GCA_009831015.1 Picea engelmannii | reverse complement strand
AGATTGATTTTATACATTGAATGCAAGTATCATTTTGTATTTATTGAAGAAGTAATATTATAAACCATAAGCTTTAATTGCAATCATTGACTTCGTCAATAATTACATTTATTATTGCTCATATGTATTAAAGATAGTCATTACTATTTTGAAGTACTAACCACTGTGGCATATTTTAGTTTTATCATTGCCTTGTATCGCAAATAGGTGCCCTTTCAGTGGGAATATCTTCTCTTTGACTATCCATCTGGCAGTAATCTGTGAAGGGAAAGCTTACCTTAACCTGTGAGCCTTAAACCCTTGATCCTTTTCCTTCAGAACCCCAGATTAATAGGGACGTCTCCCTTGGGATTAGCCACCCTAAATAGAAATAGCTCCCCATTGAGGTGACAGTGGGTGGGGAAGCTCCTTTTACGACAGTTTGAGTCTTACTTCCAGGCTACTAAGCCTATCCTACAAACTGAGCGATAACAGTCTCTTCAACGCTGACACCTGGGAAAAAACTAAAGGAGGTTATTGTATATGAGTATGTTGCGGACAAACACCTCCTTTGGTTTTTCCAAATTCACCTCCAGCTCGGCGAAACAGCTCATGCAAAATCGGGACTGTAACAGGAAAACCAAAAATCTAAAAAATGAGGTTGAAAGACAACTTCGATTCTCCCAACAGGTGGCACCTTTGCAAAATATGGAAGAGGTTTTTGTTCTTCAGCTCGTGATGAACAAATAACTCTCTTGTTTTTTTTAAATATGTCTCCGTTAGCCCAGAATCGCCTTCGGAAGATGACATGCTGAACAGGAAAAAATGGGCGAGATTTGGGAAAAGCGATTTTTTTTTTGCGATAGGTGATATTCCGGACCCCCCCGAGGTGGTAAGCAGTTTTTTTGGGGGGGTCCGCTGGCATGTGGAACCGACACCTGTCCGGGGATGGTTTTATAATACAACCCATATCGAAACCCCCCCAGGCGTTAAGTTTCAGATGGAAAGGGGGGGTTCAGATTTTTTCACGTCTGTTGATTTAAATTGATTTGGGGAAAGTATGCGTGGAGTTGGGGGTGGGTAGGAAAACTTAGGATAGGTGTTATTTTGGTTTTTTAATTTTTAATTTTTTGTTTTGTTTATAAAATTTGTTATGTTACGTGTTTTTGTTTTATGTTTTATGTTTTTTACGTGTTTTATTTATTATTTTTTAATTAATGTTTGGATTAATAAAACACTAACCTACGTACTAACTAACTAAATTACTTATTAATTAATTAATTAATGGATTAATGGATTATTTAACTAGTCTAGCATGTTTAATTAAACTAATTATACTAAATTTTATTACTAACATATCCTCTCAAAACAACTTTATTAGGCTAACAAGCATTAAAAAATGCCACTAACCCTTTAATATTATTTGATTATTATCCTAAGTTCATTTATTCATGTAGGGACAAGTGGCGAGCGAGCTGTGGTCAATGGGACAAATGGGCAAGGGAGAGAGGGGCGCAACGGTGGATGAAAAATGCAGTAGGGTGATGGAGAATTGGGCGAAATGGATGGAGGGGAAATGGAAATAACCGAGAGACCAGCAAGCCATATGTCTTCATCACGGGACAATGCCAAATAAAAATTGAAGAAACGGGTTACCTATGATTATAGGACTCTAACATGATCAAAGAACTCGAGCGTAAAGGTCTTAGATCAATGCATTCATGGGGCAAATGGAGTCAAACTAGCTGCAAGAGTTGAAGGGACAATATGATAATAGCAGGGCCAAAGACAAGAGGAATATGATGGATGAAGTGTTGTTAAGACAAGGCTTCAACCATCAACCCTAGGGGAAAACGACTCACTAAGGTGTAGTAACCCTAGGCCTTAGTGCGTTTTCCTCCTTCTTTAGCTCAATGACAAAGTAAAATTGGCTAGCATGAAGAATAAATGGTAGGGTGTTGCAATGGCAAGGCCCTAGCAATATCTTCAACAAATAAAATGGTTGCTTGGCATAACCTTGTAGGGACTTAAAATAAGGACACCAACATGTGCCTATTTCCTAGGGTTTATTCCAACAATTTCATTAACAAAATTCAAGTAAAAATACCATAAACATTCAAGTAAAGGAAGGATTGCAAAAATTCACTTACATTCACCAAGCATCATCAATGCCAAACCCTAGTTGTAAACCTTCCACCAAGAAAATGCCAAAAATAACCAAAATAAGCCTCCTTCAACAAGTGTGCACTAGTAATTTCAGCCAAAACCCTAAAGAGGGTCAAAAATTTCAGACCTCACACAAGTGTGACTCAAAGATGATGAATAAAAGAGAGTTTTAGCTCTCTTACTTATACCATACCAATGACCTTAATTTAATTTTAGGTCACTAAAGGCTGACAAGGCCAAAAATACATAATAATACTATTATTACATTAAATGTCAAAATCAAACCCTAAATCAAGCAAAGATGAGGACGGCATGCCCTTTTAGGGTGATGTTAGCCCTTTCTAGGGAAACATTGGCCTCCTGGAGAAAAAACGTTAGGCCTCATTGGGCCTCCGGAACATGCCACACGTACCACAACTGCCTCCCAAAACCTCCACAAGTATTGGATGATGTCATGAATATCCTGGGTAACGTCATGGGCCTTCCAAGGCCAACGTCCTGGTGGAAAATGCGCAATCCCCCTAGGTAAGGCTCAACCAAGCTGGCTCTGGTGGAACACCCTCCTCTTCTTCGGTGTAAACTCTCTGATCTGTCTTTGCCCCCTGTCGGGGTCTCAACATCCATCTAATGGGACTTCAGCCCCATGGAGGTCCGAACTAATCATCTCCCCATGTGTACCTGTCCATAAGGGTACCTGTCCATCGGGTATGGTCCTGCACATAAACAGATACGCTCTCCATGGGCTCATAAGTCACAGGGATCATAGCAATGTCAATCACATCTAATCATCAATTTTATTAAACATGTGGATAAAACCCCGTTCACCCAGTCAAGTGCTCAAAGACATTTTACTAATCTTCAAGCCAAGTTTGGAGGAAGTGACAGGGCGTCCTATTGGGCTAATGCTCACTGTATGTGGGGTGTTTCCGGGAGAAATCCAATCCAATCCATGTGAGTGGATGAGGTGGTAAGGGATGTCTGGACAAGGGGTGCAGTGATAGCAGGGAAATGCATGGCTTACCTGTCGGTGCCTCTGTAGAGGGTGAGCTGCACCTATCATGGATGCAAATGTTTCCAAGCCCATTCATTCCTTTTATCTTTATTCTTATTGCTTTTTCTTCAAGAAGCTAGTCAGGAGACACTGCCCTAGCGTGGTGACTAGTGGTGGCAATGTTACCCACAAGCATTTCAGGGAAATGAGAAGGTTGGCTCGTGATGAGACCCCCTTTCTTTTGGCTATGCTACCAAGATCCACTACCCTGGCGTGGTGACCATCTGTTGGTAGTGTCATACCGCTACATGCCCATGGACCTAATAGGTTGGCTCGTGATGAGACCCCCTATCCTCTAACTAGGTCTTGTTTTGTTATTTTTATGGGTATCCAACAACAAGACATCCCATTACTATTACAAGAACTCGACCATATAAAGCAAGCTGAGGACGAAACTGTCAGATACTTCCAGATTAGATTTGAGAACATGCTACATCATATTCCTGAAAGTCATCATCCCGAGGAGAGATACTTTGTCCATCTCTTTACTAATGCACTTTTGGGGTATCTAAGTTTTCCTCTTAATGAAAGAACCCCAAGAACGCTCGACGAAGCCTACTACATAGTTGCAGGTCTCCTCGCTTGATATAGGATGCCTCTTTACCTTAAGTACTGTCAATGGAGAGAATTTGTTTACCCTTGAGAGCTTCATCATTGATCTCTAAGAAGAAGGGGAGCAAACCGCATATCAAAAAGGGATTGTTGAAGAAATAGTTGAGGAGTCGGAGCCCAATAACGAAGTATCAACATGCCCTCTTCCTCTTGAAGAAGCGATCCATAAGCCCTCTCCACCTGCACAACAACAAGACGATAAGGTTAGTTTCTTTCCTTTTCAGGATTTTGATACCTTATTTCATGATTCAGAGAATGATGGAGAAATGGAATCCCCGAATGAAGAGAATCTTCCTTGCTGCACGACCAAGGATAAGACAGTAATGCATTCCAAAGACACCCAAGTCCTAGAAGTTCCTGCACAAGAAGAAACAATAAGTTTCCCTCCTCCCCTAGTTTTTGATGATGTTTTACCTTGTGATGAAGGAAATGAGGAGGAGCCGAATGAGTTTTCAAGACCTGCATGTTATGATACAAATAATGACATAGTTGACAACATTGATGAATTCATACATGTTGGGAGACGTAGGTGGGATATAGTTGGTTATGATATGGGTCCCGTCTACGACATTGAAATTCATTTCCAAGTGTTGCCTTTGCAATTATCACAACAGATTATTCTTCACCAGTGGCAACAAGGAGATGAGGATTTTACCCATACTCTCCAAAAGCCCAAGGATGACCTAGTACCTTGTTTTCCTGATGATTTTCGGTCATACCTTGAGGACTTTGATGATTGTTCCTTTGAGCATTTGGATTTATTTTATGAATATGATTATCAACCACCACTCTCCTCGGATTTTGATACAAGTAAGAACATTGTTTACCTAAAGAAGGTTTCTCATGACTTTTCACTCGAGCCACCTATTATTACTTTACCGTGCTTGTCCATGAAACGTGTAGTTGGGAAGTTTATTTTTTATGTTGAGTTTCCTCTTAGGCAAACCCTAGACTCCAAGGGTCGGTTGGATACTGCAAGTTTGAGTCAGTTATCCCAGTTTTTCAACTTTCCCTTGGTAGTTTTCCAATCGTCTACTAGATCTTTGTCGATCCCTTCCTTGACTTTAGAATGTGAGGATGTCCTAGGTAGCCAGTTGGCAGGCCCTTTGAGTCAGTTTTCTGGACCTTTCACTTTTCATGACCCTTTCTTGAAGTGGATTGAGTACTTTCCTCGAAGATGGACTTGGCAGGATTTTATCCCTCCCACCCGCCTCCATGAGTTAGACTTCGAGGTTTCCGATGATATGATATATATTCTAACTCATGACATTTTTGTGCTTGATTTATCACTATTTTGGTTTATGATGAAGCACAAGGGCAGGTATCATGGGACATTATTGGATTGGCTACATTGGTCGTTTGACTACATCGAACATCCAACCAACAGGTAAGTAAAGGTAGGTACTTTGCTTTACATTCACATATTTTATTGTTTTCTTTCAGTCCATATATATATGTATATGTATTCTAGGTGGAATTGCCACCCTTATTTTGTTACTGATACTTCTATTGAGATTGAGTAGGTTTGCAGGTTATGCTAGAGATGCTGAGGTTCTCATGCTCTCTACGGTGAGCACCTGTCCCCGAGTTGGAGCCAGATGTTATCCCCACTTTTTAGGGATAACTAGGAGATCATGTCTCGAGGCCCACAGGTCCTAAACATGGAGTACCGAGAGAAGGATTGACTTGAGCATGGCCCTGGAGGGCCCGCCATTTTCTTCTTTCATCAGCTTTGTCTTGTCAACAACAACAACATCCATCACAATCAGCTTGGTCCTATATCAAAGAAGGTTCTTGATCCATGAGGTAGTTGGTCCAGGTATCATGGTATGTGTCACTTTTTATCATTAAAACCTTTAAATATATGCATCTGATTTCTTTTATCTCTAACAACTTCTTGGATCTTACATTTTCCCACTTGACCATGGTTGGGGGAATTGACAGGGTGCCCTAGCAAGCCCGTGCCGATAGGTGTTGGTTTGCCACTGGGGGGATTTCTGAAAAGCCATCGTCCACTCCCATCATAGCACCACTCTTTCATTTTATCTCCCGCTCATTTATCCCATTACCCTTGTTCGAGCATTGGGTTGACCTATTTACAGGATTGCACCTTATCTCATGGGAAGAAGGGGCTAAAGAAAGTAGTTGGTAAAAGACAAAAGCCTAGAAATAAAAACTCGAGATGCTTCACCCAGGCATCCCCGAGAAGGCAGTAAAAAGCCTCTCAGCAAGAAACAAGAGGGACCCAGAAAATAACAAAACAAGACCTACTCAGAGGATAGGGGTTCTCATCACGAGCCAGCCTATTAGGTCCATGGGTACCTAACAGTATGACATTGCCACCATCTGGTTACCATGCCAGGGCAATTACCTTTGGTTGCATGGCCAAGGGAAACGGGGTCTCATCACGAGCCAACCTTCTCATCTTTGTGAAAGTACTTGTGGGTAACGATGTCAGCTCTGGTCACCATGCCAAGGCAGTGTCCCCTGGTTAGTTCTTGAACAAAAACAAAAAATGAAAGAATAAAACAAGAATAAAAAGAATAAAGGCAAGAATGGGCTTGGAAAAAATGCATCCATGACAGGTACAACTCGCCTTCTACAAAGTCACCCACAGGTAACTCTTATGCATCCTTGGCCCTCACTACACCCACATGTTTGGACATCCCTAGCCACATCACCTCACTTAGCCAACCTTCTCATCTTTGTGAAAGTACTTGTGGGTAACGATGTCAGCTCTGGTCACCATGCCAAGGCAGTGTCCCCTGGTTAGTTCTTGAACAAAAACAAAAAATAAAAGAATAAAACAAGAATAAAAAGAATAAAGGAAAGAATGGGCTTGGAAAAAATGCATCCATGACAGGTACAACTCGCCTTCTACAAAGGCACCCACAGGTAACTCTTATGCATCCTTGGCCCTCACTACACCCACATGTTTGGACATCCCTAGCCACATCACCTCACTTACATGGCTTTGATGAGATCTTTTTGGAAACTTTCCTTTTCTTGTGGACACTAGCCCAATAGGACGCCTTGACCTTTTCTCCAATCTTGTATTGCAGGTTTTTGTAATGTATTTGAGCTATTGACTGATGTATTAGGGGTTTTATGCATATGTTTAATAATATTGATGATGAGATGTGATTGACATTGCTATGATCCCTGTGACTGATGAGCCCATGGAAGGCGTAGCTTTTGATGTGCAGGACCATGCCCGATGGATAGGTACCATTTGGACTGGTACACATGGGGAGATGACCAGTTCGAACCTCCATGGGGCTGAAGAGCCCACCAGATGGATTCTGAGACCTTATCAAGGGGTAGGGATAGGACAGAGTTTAATCAGGGGTTTTTCACCTGAAAGGAAGAGGACGTCCCACCAGAGACAATCCGACAGGACTAGACCTAGGGGGAATGACCCCTTTTCAGTGGAACGCTAACCTTGGAAGGCTTAGGACGTTCCCATCTTCACCATGACATCATCCAACTTCATGGACAGTTTTGGAGGTAGTCTGGGCAGCAGTGGCATGTGTGGCATGCTGGGGAGGCCCCTGGGGGGCTAACATTTTGCTCCTAGATSTCTCATTTKMCCTAGAAWGGGCTAGCRCYTCCMTTGAAGGGGATTTTACTCTCTTTGCARCTCAATTAGGGTTTTAATTTGACAATTTAATGTAAAAACAATATTATTTTGGTATTATGGCCTTGTCGGCCTTTTTATGACCTAAAAAGTAAAATTAGGTCATTGATACACTATATATTGAGGGTTTTGACTCTCATTTTATCATCATATTTCACTCACCACTTGGTGAGGTCTGAAATTTGCGCCCTACTTTAGGGTTTTGGATGATTTAGTGAGGCACACTTGTTGAAGGAAGATTCTCTTGGCATTTTTTTGGCATTTCTCTTGATGGAAGGTGTTACAACTAGGGTTTGCTATGATGTTTCTTGGTGAAATGTAAGTGAAATTCTGCAAAAGTTCTTAAGTGAATGGTTGTATTGTTATTACTTGCATTTATTATTATAAATTTGTTGCATAAACCCTAGGTGACAAGCACACATAATTGGTCCTTGTCTCATGTCCCCATCAAGATTTCTAGCCATTTTGTTTGCTGAAGTGAGATAGAGCCTTGCCATAGCAACACTCTACTCTTTCATGCTGAAGAGGATTGAGCCTAGCCTTAGCTACACTCATTTTTCCCCTCTTCATATGCTAGTTGTATTTTCCAGAGCTCAAGAAGGAGGAGACGTCCCAGGCCTAGGTTATCTACACCTAGGGTCGTTTTCTTCTAGGGTTTGATGATAGAGCCTTGTTGTAGCAACACTCTCCCTCATTTGACTCTTATGTCTTGACTTTATCTTTCATGCTAGTCATTTTTCCATCTAAGGAAGGAGGAGAGAGAACGAGGCCTTGCCATAGCAACACCAGAGTGAGCTTCTCTCCTCTAGGGTCTTGTCTTTGAGGCCCTGCCATAACAACACTTCAGAGCTCTTACCTCAATCCCTTAGTCGTCCTCCTTAACTCCCGCGTCCTTCATTATTGACTCCATTTAAACCTAAAGGCACTGATCTAATACCTCAAGCGTTGAAGTAGAGCCTGATCTAAACACTCTCAAAGATTTTGAATTGAAACCCTAACTACACTAACCCTAGCTCTACCTAACCCTACTAACCCTGAATGTTGACGTCACTCGTTGCTATTGTATCATTGATGCATCAACGTTTTTACTTTATGAGCAATTGAATGGTGGTTAAGGCATTAATTGAATAAAGTGTTGATTGGTTCCATTGAATGCCACATTTGTTCTAGTATTTATTGGTGAAGTGACATTATTTTCATTGCTATATTGATAAACATTGACTTCATCAACATTTACTGCTAATTTCTTATATATAGTTATCAGATAGTCTTATAAAGTACTAACCCATTCAAATATAGCTTGCATATATCCTTTTTGTTGTTGTCTTGTTCCAGCAGGTGTTCTTCGTTGGGGATCTACTTTATTATTGGTTGTTTAGCCGAGACTTTCTGTTTGGGTGGTGACTTGTGAAGGGGGGAAACCTTATCTTGGTCTTATTAGCCTTTTGCCTCTTCAAAACCCCAGGTCACTGGGAATGTCTCCCCTAGGCCTAACCTACCTAAAGAGAAAGAAACTACCCATCGTGGTGACATTGGGTGGGATAGGTTCCTGTTACGCCAGTTTGGCCTTCTACCTTCTAGCCTTTACTCCCAGCTACAAATTGTGCGATAACATTTTGGCGCCGTTGTCGGGGAACACTGAGTCAATTCTCCTCAAACGACAAATATTTTTTGGTAAGCCTTGCCTCAGAGCCTTATCTTACAAGCTTACTTGATGACTCCACAAGGGTGTTTTCCCTTTTTCTTTGATAGTTTCAAGAAAACTATCGGGCGACTCCACTAATGACGAAGCCAACAATGACTTCACAATGGGATCCCGGGAACTACAAGCCTTTGGACATGAGTAACATCCCAGGGTACCCTCAAAAAATGCCCTTTGAATATATAAATTTGCTCCCTGGATTCTGTGGTGGTGATAGAGAAAGAGATGACTATCACATGAGAAATTTCTGGAATTTCTTACTATCCTATCTAGTTGGTGATTATGCTGAAGATGTGGTCATGAAAATTTTCTCTACCATGTTTTCTTACAATGCCAAAGAATGGTATGATAACCTCCCTGAGGCCAGCATCAAGACTATGGAGCAATTTGAGAATTTTTTTCTCGAGAGATGGGGTATCTAGCAGTAAGACATCCCATTACTATTACAAGAACTCGAGCATATAAAGAAAGTTGAAGATGAAACTGTCGAATACTTCTAGATTAGATTTGAGAACATGCTATATCAGATTCCTGAAAGTCATCAACCCGAGGAGAGATACTTGGTCCATCTCTTTACTAATGCACTTTTGTGGTATCTAAGTTTTCCTCTTAATGAAAGAACCCCAAGGACGTTCGACGAAGCCTACTACATAGCTGTAGTGATTGAGGAGAACGTCTCCTCGCTTGATATAGGATGCCTCTTTACCTTAAGTACTATCAATGGAGAGAATTTGTTTACCCTTGAGAGATTCATCATTTATCTCCAAGACGAAGGGGAGCAAACCGCAGATCGACAAGGGATTGCTAAAGAAATAGTTGAGGAGCCAAAGCCCAATAATGAAGTATCAAAATGCCCTCTTCCTCTTGAAGAAGCGATCCAGAAGCCCTCTTCACCTGCACAACAACAAGATGATAAGGTTAGTTTCTTTCCTTTTTAGGATTTTGATACCTTATTTCATGATTCAGAGAGTGATGGAGAAATGGAATCCCCGAATGAAGAGCATCTTCCTTGCTACACGACCAAGGATAAGAAAGTAATGCATGCAAAAGATGCCCAAGTCCTAGAAGCTCCTTCACAAGAAGAAACATTAAGTTTCCCTCCTCCCCTAGTTTTTGATGATGTTTTACCTTATGATGAAGGAAATGAGCAGGAGGTGAATGAGTTTTCAAGACTTGCATGTTATGATACAAATAATGACATAGTTGACAACATTGATGAATTCATACATGTTGGGAGATGTAGGTGGGATATAGTTGGTTATGATATGGGTCCCGTCTACAACATTGAAAGTCATTTCCAAGTGTTTCCTTTGCAATTATCACAACAGATTATTCTTCACTGGTGGCAACAAGGAGATGAGGTTTTTACCCATACTCTCCAAAAACCAAAGGATGACCTAGTACCTTGTTTTCCTGATGATTTTCGGTCATAACTTGAGGACTTTGATGATTGTTCCTCTGAGCATTTGGATTTATTTTATGAAGATGATTATCAACCACCACTCTGCTTGGATTTTGATACAAGTAAGAACATTGTTTGCCTAAAGAAGGTTTCTCATGACTTTTCACTCGAGCCACCTGTTATTACTTTACCGTGCGTGTCGATGAAAGGTGTAGTTGGGAAGTATATTTTTTATGTTGAGTTTCCTCTTAGGCAAACCCTAGATTCCAAGGGTCGGTTGGATACTGCAAGTTTGAGTCAGTTATCCCAGTTTTTAACTTTCCCTTGGTAGTTTGCCAATCGTCTGCTAGATCTTTGTCGATCCCTTCCTTGACTTCAGAACATGAGGATGTCCTGGGTAGCCAGTTGGACAGCTTACTACTTAGATATGAATGATTTATGATCTGAAAAGTATCTAAGAAAGTAAACTAATAACAAGTTACCAAAGTGATTTTGATGTTTTTTTGAGAAAGAGGAAGAGAGAGGAAACTGTAGCCTTTACACCCTTG
>ML839801.1:63983-86052 GCA_009831015.1 Picea engelmannii | reverse complement strand
CCTTTCCATACCATGCCATGCCTTCACTTTCCTTACTATGCCTTCACTTTCCATGCCTTGCCTTCACTTGCAATACCTTCACTTTCCATGCCTTCACTTTTCATTCCTTGCCATGCCTTCATTTTCCATGCCATGGCTAGCCTAACAAGGTGTTAAATTGTCAAACATATGTAATAATCACTGAGCAAAACCATAGTACCAGAGATACCTCAAAAAATGGTTTTTCGGTCGACGAAATGATAGTGAAGGGGCTCCACTAGTTTACACTTGGTGCTTCAGATCCAACACAACTAATGGTTTGTCCATCTCTGTCCTGATTTGAGTTTTATTGTGAGTTGCAACTCGCCTCCTCAAGCCATTTAGGGACATCTGGCCAATTTGGTTCGAGGGAATAAAATCCAAATAGAGAAACATAACAGAGTTCCGTAAGCTCCCGAAATTCTATTTGGTCAAGGCCCACATGAATACACTTCCCAAAAACACCCCCACAAAATGTTCTTTAAAATCGCCCCCTCTTCAGAAATTGAACTATGCCTCATTGAGAAAAACCCTAGCTTCAGAGATACTCCAAACGGTTTTTCGGTCAACGAAATGACATCAGAGAGGCCCCACTAGCTGTAACCCGGTGCTCCGCATCCAATGGAACTGATGGTTCATATTTTTGAGTCTCGGTTTGAGTTTTATAATGAGTTGCAACTCGCCTCCTCAATCCATTCAGGGAGATGTTGGTATGGAAATGCATGGAAAGGAAATAAAATGGAAGGAAAGGCACTACAAGGCAAGGCAAGGAAATCGAAGGCAAGACATAACAAGGCCAAGCATGGCTTGACAAGGCTAATCATGACATGACATTGCAAGTCAAGGCAAGGTCTATCCCTAGTTCTAGGTGTATGTTTATGTGTAGGTCTAGGTAAATCCTATTAATTATGATAATCCATGTTTGAAAACTATGAAGATGCCTTAGATATATGAATAGAGAGAGATTATGTTATGACATTGAAATTATCATGCAAGTATTTTTATCTAATATATATGGGATAACAAGTTGTAGAATTACATTCTTAATGAATCCTTTGATTGTAATTTTTACGTATTAAAATTGCTAATTTAGTACAATCATTATTTACCTATTAAACTTGTTCATTTACATATTAAAATTGTTCATTTAGGAAATGCATGTCATGAAATGACATGGAAAGTGAATGCAAGGCAAGGCATGACATTAAATGGAAAAGCATGGTATGGTAAAGCATAGCATGGCAAGGCAAGGCATGTCAAGTGAAGGAAAAGAAAGGCATGACATGGCAAGGCAAAGCAAGGCAAAGCAAGGCATGGCATGACAAGGCAAGGCATGTTAAGTGAAGGAAAGGCAAGGCATGGAATGGAAAGGCAAGGCAAGGTATGGCATGGAAAGGCAAGACAAAAAATGACATGAAAAGGAAATGTATGGAATGGAAAGGAAAGGTATGGCATGGAATGGAAAGGCATGGCATGGAAAGTGAAGGAAATGCAAGGAATGACATGGAATGGCATGGGTAGGCATTTCATGGAAAGTGAAGGAAAGGAAATGCAAGGCATGGAAAGTGAAGGAAATGCAAGGCATGCCATGAAAATGCAAGGCATGAAAAGTGAAGGAAAGGCACATAATGGCATGGAAAGGAAAGGCATGGCATATAATGGCAAGGTGTTACACATTATTTTCATCATCCTTATGACCGTTAATGATGTAAACCTATCTATTGCCTTCAGAGGGGTTAATGGCCTAAATTCCTAAAGAAAGAAGGGAGAAGAAATTTGCATAAGAGAAGAAGTTGTATTTTCCTTTGTAAAAACCCTATTAAGGAAGATCATCGCAAGCTTCACTATACATAGGGTGTGGCGATGCATGATCGTTGCACTATGCTTTGAATATAGGCTATGACATCTTTGCAAGCTGCCCTATGTCTAGGGTGTGACAATTTTCGTACTTGGGAAAAACGAGCATCTTCTCGATGCTTCTAGAAGGAGAAGCTTCTATGGTGAGGTGGCCTCCAATTGGTTTGGATCTTACTCACTTTTCTGATTTAGTGAGATCATCCTAACCTCCTCACCTCATCCTTTTTAGCTTATAAAAGGAGAGGACCTCTCATGGAGAAAGTTAGATGAGTTGAGCTTGGGTTTTGTAGCTTGGAGTTTTTGGAGCTTGTAGAGTGGATTTGAGCTTTGATTTGTCAAGATAGATTGTGAGTGAATTTCCAATCTATAGTTGTGAAATCTGTGGATTGGAAGTGTGTGGGAAACAAGGAACTGTTGGAAGGAACCTGACGACATCAAGGCATCTGGTTGTATATTTTTTCCACATTCTTTAATACATATATGCTTTTCTTTCCTATATGAATGTTATTTTTCCATACTGTATGATTCCTTGATCACATACAGAGTTTCATATCGAATAGACTATGTTATTCTTGTCTTCGTTGGCTTGTGTTTCTTTGCAGATATTTCTCCATAAGCCTTATGATAGAGCTTGGATTTCATTAACGAAGTCAAATGTTCAATATTTAAAAGGTATGTCCTAGATCCATTTCTCATTTGATAATTGAAATCTAAGGAAAGAGTAGTCTACTGTCTTGTTTTGTTCTAGTTTCATAGTGAAGCTAGGGGGATTGATTTGTGTCCACACTTAACAATTAGCCTAATAACACAAGGCATGGCATGACATGGAATGACAAGTCATGGCATGTCAAGTGACGGCAATGAAAGGAATGGAATGGAAAGTGAAGGCATGGGAAGACATGGCATGGAAAGTGAAGGCAAGGAAATGCATGCCATGCCATGGAAATACAATGCATGGCATGGAAAGTGAAGGAAATACAAGGCATGGCATGGAAAGCCAAGACATAGCATGGAATGTAATGGCAATTCATGGCATGTCAAGCGAAGGAAATGAAAGGCATGGCATGGAAAGTGAAGGCATGGGAAGACATGGCATGGAAAGTGAAGGCAAGGAAATGCATACCATGCCATGGAAAGACAAGGCATGGCATGGAAAGGCATGGAAAGTGAAGGCAAGACAAGGCATGGCATAGAAAGGAAAGGGATGGCATGGCATGGCATGGTATGGCAAGGAAAGATATGGCACACATTTTCTTCACTTGCCTTGCCTTACCTTGCATAACTTACTTTCACTTGACTTTCCTTGCCTTGCATAACTTGCATACATTTCCTTCACTTGAATTTTCTTTCCTTGCATACCTTGGATACCTTTCCTTCACTTGCCTTCCTTGCAAGGCATACCATACCATGGCAAGGAAAGGCAATGCAAGGCTTACCATACCATGGCTTGGAAAGGAAAGGAAAGGCATACTATACCATACCATACCATGGCAAGGAAAGGAAAGGCATACCATACCATACCAAGGCAAGGCAAGGCAAGGCAAGACTTACCATAACATACCATACCATACCATGGATTGGCAAGGAAAGTCAAGGCATACCATACCATGGCAAGGAAAGGAAAGGCAAGGCAAGGCAAGAAAAGGAAATGCATACCATAGCATACCAAGGCAAGGAAAGGAAAGGCATGAAAAGTCAAGGCATGGCAAGGCAAGCCATGCAAAGGAAATACAAGGCATTCAAAGTCAAGACATGGCATGGCATGGATTGGGAAGACATAGCATTGGCATGACATGACAAGGCATGACATGGAAAGAAAATACATGGCATGGAAAGGAAAGGGATGGAAAGAAAAGGCATACCATACCATACTATACCACACCATACCATGGAAATGCAAGTAAATGCATACCATACCATACCATACCATAGCAAGGAAAGGCATACTATACCATACCATACCATACCTGTTGAGTTTTTACTTATACAGCTAGTAGTTACGTTTCTTCTTTATTATTATAATCATTTAGCATATTAGCTTCATAAATGATCCAGATTTTATGAGCAGAAAAAAATGACTACAGATTATTAACATGTTCTTAACAAAAAATAATAGAGATATAGTAAAACTGGTTTTCTATTCAATAAGGAAATAAGATGAAACTGTAAAATGCAGCAGAAACAAGCTTGCTGGAATGCTGGTGACTTATCTCTGAGAAGAGATGTGATGGTTGCGCTCATTCACAAGAAGATGATTACAATGAGGCTCTAAAGGAATTTTTACAATAAACAATAATTCCCAAAACCCTAGACATCCAAAAACCTAACACTAGGAGATGAAACACCAAAAGTCATGTGGGCCTTGTTTGGGTAAGTTAGTACATCAACTTCCCAGGGTCGTAACTTTTGCATACGATCTCCGTTTTAGGCGTATGATAGCTCGTTGGAAAGGTATAGTCGAGGAGATTCATTTTGGGGGATCAATAGTTCTTATCATTGAGAATATCGATCTCGAAAAAACTTCATTAAGGCCCTCAAAATGGCCCCGGAAGTTAAAACTTCTAAAAATAGTAAATTGCCAAAATTGTTAGAAAATTGTTTTGAGCCAGCTGGAAAAGGTGGGTGGCCACCGATATCCACATGGATCAATCCTTTATCCTTAGGAAGAAATGGTCTCCATTGCATTGAGTTCCCCCATCAGATGAGGAGATTTCTGTTGAATTTGGCCCCGGGCGAGCCACTTGCCTTGGTGCAAGAGTTGCCATGTTTTGACGACTCGATAAAGCCGGATCCTTTGTTGTTGAGTGCCCTTGATTTGTGTGTCCACAATATGATTGTTGGATTCCTTTTGTATGTATTTTGGGTTGAGCTCTATTGGTGTTAGCTAATCTGCTACGTCTGAGGTGTCCAATAATGGTGGGAAATAAGGGCGAAGGAGATCCACGTTGAACACTGGGTGCAGGCCAAGGAAATGAGGAATGTTGAGCTCAAAAGAATTATCTCCCATGACCTAGGTGATGGTGTACAACCCATAATGGAGTGGGATAATATTCAATGGGGTCCTATAAGGTGTTATTTCTGCAAGTGCAACCAATCTTTGTCGCCCACCTGAAACTTATGTGGCACCCGATGTTGGTCGTGGCGCTGCTTGTACTTATCATTGGACTTCTGTAGGATATCTTGAACCTGTTGGCAGATGTGTTGGATTTGATCAATGAACAGGGTGGCTTTTTTAGCTTCAGTTGGAGTAGGATATGAGTCAGTCTAGGTGAACTCAAGGGGAAGTGCAACATCTATGGGACCCAATGGTTGGAACCCCAACCCCACCTGAAAGGGACTGTGGTCGGTTGAGCTATGTAGGGCTCAATTGTAGCTATGTTGGGCATAGGGAAGGATCTCATCCCATGTGTGAGGGTGATTTGAATTATACATGCAAAGAATATGTACAATCATTCGATTGACGACCTCGGTTTGGCCATCTATCTGGGGGTGGAAGGCCATGGATTTGGTGAGCTTGGTGTCCAGCAGTAACCAGAGGCTCGACCATAATGTGTTAAGAAATCGATTGTCCCAATCTGAGACAATGGTTTGTGGGATTCCAAAATGTACCCAAACTCGTTCAAAGAAGAGCTTGGTAGTGGCCTCTACTGTGATGTTCTTCTTGTAGGCAACCAGAATCACCATCTTAGAAAAGCGATCAACAACCAAAAAAACATAGTCATTTCCCCACTTGGTGGACGGGAGGCTCGACATGTATTCCATTGAGATGGATTCCCATGGCCTGTCAGGAGTAGGAAGAGGGGTGTACATGACTTGTTTCCTAGTGGTTGGTTTGGCAATAGCGCAAGAAATGCAGGACTTGATATACTTGCTGACCTCATGTAAAAGTTTCAGCTAGTATAAATGTTTCTGTAGCATCACCACTGTATTTTCGATGCCGAAGTGTCCTGCCACCTGACTTTAGTGGGATTCCTAGATCATATTCACTTACTCACTTGATGAAACACATATATGGCCCAGATGACACAACAACCCACCCTGAAGATGGAAATTATCGACAACTGCATTTGCACCCAACATTTGGTAGGTGGTGGAAAATTCTGGTTTTGTCTCATAGAGTTGGGGCCATCCAGAGGTCTCATGGCCACAGGAGTCTAGCACCATGGTGAGTGTCGCAACTGGTGGTCTGTTGAGGCAATCAACGACGCGATTGGTTCTTCCTATTTTATAATTGATGTTGAGGTGGAATTGCTGCAAGTATGTGGACCACTTTTGATGGCGATCATTCGACAATTTTCCTTGTGTCTGGATGAACTAAAGTGTCTTATGATCAGTGTGGATGATTGTCTCCTTGCCAAGAATGTAATGTATCCATTGGCGGCAGGCTTTCACAATGGAGTACATTTCTTTGTCATAAGTAGGGTACTTATGGACAACATCTGATAGTGTCTCACTATGATAGGCCATGGGGTGGCTGTGCTGAGTGAGAACGACACCCACCGCATAGTCTGAAGTATCTGTCTAGATCTCAAAGGGTTGTTGCAGGTCTGGTAGTGAAAGTACTAGGGCTGAGCACAAGTGTTGTTTCAAATCGTCGAACGCTTATTGTTGGGACCGACCCCATGTAAATTTTGCCTTACCACCACCCCTGTTTATTTGGCTAAGGGCCCATGAAATATAGGAGAATCCCAAGACAAACCTGTGGTAGAAATTGGCAAGGCCTAAGAAGCTCTGAAGCTTAATGAGTGTGGTTGGGATTGGCGAGTCATAGATGACTTGGATCTTGGCTGGATCCACATGTATGCCATGTTGATCGATTATGTAGCCCAGTTAATGGACCTTGTCCATGCTGAAGGAGCATTTTTCCATGTTGGCATATGGCTTGTGTTGTCGCAGGGTGTGCAAAACCTACTGAATATGCTACAAGTGTTCGACCCAAGTCTTGTTGTAAATGAGAATGTCATCCAGATACACCACTACAAAAGTATTGGTGAATGGTCACAGCATATCGTCCATCATCCTCATGAAAGTGGCTGGAGCATTTGTCAAACCAAAGGGCATGACCAACCATTCAAAAAGGCCTTCCTTTGACTTGAAGGCAATTTTCCATACATCTGTCTATTCTATCGAGACCTGGTGGTAGCCAGACTTCAGATCAATATTACTGAAGTAATTGGCCCCCATGAGTTGATCAAGGAGGTCATCTATTTGGGGAATTGGGTACCAGTTTCTTACTGTGATTTTATTCAGAGCCCGGTAATCAATGTAGAGTCGCCAGGTTCCATCTTTCTTTTGTACCAACATAATTGGGCTCCTGTAAGGTGATGAGATCGGATGGATGTGCCCCTTGTGGAGATAATATTTTCAAGTGACCACTATTTGAGTGTGGATTTTCATTGGATTTAGATGGAGATAATTCAAGAGGTAGTCCATATTGTTGGTTGTGATTTAGAATATGGATATCTACAACATTCATGCAAATAATTCAGAAGGAATGATCTATCGATGATGTAGAGATACATGGTTGATTAGCAAACAATGTTACTTGAGAACCATTAATTGCTTATGGATTTAGCACTTATCAATATTTTCCACCATAATATATTCTGGTGCAAAACCCCCTTCTCTCCTAAAGGGTCTGCGACCTCCCGGTCAAGGATCTTAATATCTTGAGTTGGATTAGCTCTTTCAGACCTTCAATGGCCCTGGAACAATTTACATAGGTCCCCTTTTTCTCCTTAAGCGCAGGTCTTATGGAACCTACGGGCCCCTTCCTTAGCGCTTGTGTAGACTCAGAACTTTGGGCGTTAAATCCTTTCCACTAGTCCCTCTCCTCCACCAATCCTCGGGCTATGACTTGGAGATAATCTCATGGCGCTTCGCGATTTCAGACCTCAACTACCTTGGGTGCAGATGGTCTCCTTTTACGCAAACTATGAACCGACGGAGTTACCTAGAACCGAATCTACGATTCATGCTCCTTCCGATAATCAACGACGATGATCTCATCACACTTCGTGCCTTCGTGACTTCGGGCTCCAGCTTCCTTATTGCATCTGGTCTCTTTCTACACAGACTCCGAATCGACGGAGTTACTCGAAACCATATCTACGGTTCTCATTTGATATGATGACCAACGATGGTTATCTCTTCGCACTTCGCGACTTCGCGATTTCAAGAGTATTGACTCCTTGATACTCTAAATCCTCTGATCCATGAATCATCGAAGGAAATCATGGCTAAAAATTGCGTAAATTTTCCCAGATCCGACGTTCTGGAACGATCTCACATCCTTTGAACAGATATACGGTCTAGATGGAATTTAGGTTCTGTAACTTCAGAAAGTTTGCTTCATTGGAAAAATAAAACCTCCAAACATGTGAAGTCCGAACGACTTCGAGGTGTAACCTCCTCGCACCTTATTGAGATCTAACGGTTGTTCGTGACTCTGATTCCTTCCGAAGGGATCTCAACCGTCACTTCACACCCTTCAACAGATCTCTCCCATTGATTCTTTGTCACTGTCTCCCCTGATCTTGACTCTGACTCACTCCTTGCGAACTTGGAATCTTTGACGAAGTTCAGACTTAGTGATTTCTTCAAAAGAAATCTCTCTATGCACTTCTTTCACTTCGCAGTCCCTATTTCTCGACACTTAGTCAATTTTTGACCCTGTGCACTCCTTGCAACACTCAGCCTAAGCTTCCCGTTATCCATTCTAATCTTTCCTAAGTCAGATCTAGACTTTGTCGACGCACTCCTTGCAGACAATATGCAGTCCTTGCATCTGAGCTCTAAGAAGAGAAACGATTAAAACTTATCTATCATTTCACAGATTAATACATTCAACAATATAATCCATGCATTCATGAAAACACAAAATAACATAGAAGATTTTAGCAACAACAACTCCATAGACATTTGGATCAATTTTCCTTTGTTAACTTCATTCAATGTAAAAACATCTATAGCTATGAAAAAAAAAAATTAAAATTCGACTATATCCTAAAAAATTTCAACTATCCTCCATGTTCAACAGCCTCATTTTCGCGTACAATACTCCTACTTATCCCAGAGGGATCCTAGGGTTCCCCCTGACTACCTCTATCTCAAGAAAAAAAAGAAGCTCTACCACTTAATTTTCATTACATTAAATTCTAGGAGTGAAACTCCCAGATCATTCGTGATCATTCAGCTCCCGAGCGTTTTGATCTTCTTAATTTTTCAATCATTTCAAAAAATATTTGTAGGAAATGCCATCGTTTACAATTTTGAAATGATTCAAAAGCGCACCAAGGCATTGAGTTGTCTCTCTACGTGTGCTTTCTAACGATGCTCGTGCATCATACTCCCCTGGAAAAAAATTCATGGACTCCCGTCCATGAGCTCATGCATCGACTTTCCATGCTTCTGGATATCAACTTCATTTACCCAACTGGTATCTTCTATTGGGTGTCCCTTCCACTTTACCAAATAATCAAGGTATGTATTTCTCCCAGTTTTCTTTCCAATACTCTGATCAATGATCTTTTCCATCTGTGGCTTTTTTGCTACATGCATATGCTTCTCCCACTGAATCTCTTTCTAATATTCTGATTCTTTTGTGTCATATTCCCTGTAACGATACATGTATGAAGTGTTGAATATGGGTGATATTCCCACATCCTCTGGAAGCTCTATCTCATAAGCATTGGAACCAAATTTCTTTAGGATATTGCATTATCCTATATTTTTCAACTTCATCTTGTTATATGTCCCCGTTGGGAACCTTTCCTTTATTAGGTGTGCTAAGACTTGATATCCCACTTCAAATTGAAATTCTCTCCTATGTTGATCAAATCTTCATTTATATTCTGCATTTTTGTTCTACAACTGCCCCTTTATCTGATTATGAAGCTTCTTCATTTATGCATCGAAGTCTTCTGCTCCATTGCTTGTGAATTCACTCTGCTCCAGATATCTCAATTTTGATACTCGCCTTGGCTCCATTCTGTACACTATCTGGAATGGACTCTTTCCCATAATTTTGTTAAGTGATTCATTGTATGCAAACTCTTCTTGTGACAAAATTTAATGCCACTGACTATAATGTTCAGTGACCAAAGTTTTCAGTAAATCTCCTAAAATCCTATTTACCACCTCAGTCTATCCATCCGTTTGAGGATGATATGATAAACTAAAAGACAATTTTGTCCCCAAATTCTTCCATAAGGTTCTCCATAAACAACCAATAAATTTTGTGTCCCTATCCGAGACAATAATCCTGGGCAATCCATGAAGTCTCACAACTTCCTTGAAAAACAAATTTGCAACATGTGTTGCATTACTAGTATTCTGGCATGGGATAAAGTGTGCCATATTTGAGAATCTATCAACTACAACAAATATGAAATCACCTCCCATTTGGTTTCTTGGCAATCCCAACACAAAATCCATGCTTATTGCATCCCAGGGCCTATCTAGAATAGGCAGTGGCTGATACAATTTGGTGTTATGTTTCTTTCCCTTTGCATACTGGAAAATGTTACATTTGTTTACAAACTTCTTCACCTCTTCTCCCATACCTGGCCAATAGTATGAACTACTCAACTGTGCAAATGTCTTGTCATGGCTGAAATGTCCTGCCTGGCCTCCACTGTGTTTTTCTTTCAAGATATTTTCTCTCATCGGGCACCTTGGTATGCAAAACTGGCAACCCTTAGACAAAAATCCATCTTGAATCACATACTTTGTCCATTGGCTTCTGTCTCTGAGTATAGGATTTTCACATGCTTCATACACTTCTTTAAAATCTCGATCATCAGGATACATATCCTTAAGGTGTTCAAACCCCAAGGTATTCACTTGAAATTCCTACAGAATCAAACATCTCCTGCTCAATGCATCAACAACCTTGTTAGCATTACCAAAAATATGTTTAATGACACAAGTGAAATTTTGCATAAAATCTATCCACTTAGCGCGTTTCTGATTTAATTTCTATTGTCTGGTTATGAATTGCAAAGCTTGATTATCACTATACAATACAAACTCCTTTGGTACAAGATAATGCCTCCATTTTTTCAAGGCTTGGATAATGGTGCAAAATTCCTCATCATATGTGGAGTACTTTCTCTTAGTCTCATTCAACTTCTCATTGAAATATGCAACAAGCCTATTATTTTGGATTAATGCGGCTCCAATTGCAACTCCACTTGCATCACATCTCACTTGAAATGTTTTCTCGAAATTCAGCAAGACCAGAATTGGTTGTTTTGTTATCCTCTCCTTCAATATATTGAAGCTTTTCACAACCTCTTCTATCCACTTAAAATACTTGTGCCTCTTTTTCACCATATCCATCATTTGTGCACCAATCCCACTGAAATTTCTGATGAAATTCCGATAGAAACTCGCTAATCCATGGAATCTTCTCATTTCAAATATACTTCTTGGTGATGGTCATTCCTTGATTGATTTCACCTTCTCTAGATCCATCTTCAATTCATTTTAAGAGATCACAAAACCCAAATATATGAGTTATGTCTTCATAAAAGAGGACTTCTTCAGATTAATCAATAGCTTCTCCTGCTACAATCTCGTCATCACTAATGTCAGATGTCTCAAATGCTCCTCTCTAGTTTTGCTAAAGACCAGTATATCATCTAGATACACAATGAAAAACTTACCTATGAAATCTTTCAATACTTCATTCATCAGTCTCATAAAAGTACTTGGGGAATTTGTTAAGCCAAATGACATAACAATCCACTCATACAACTCTTCATTTGTCTTAAAGGTTGTTTTCCACTCACCACCTTCTCTCATCCTTATCTAGTGATATCCATTTTCCAAATCTATCTTAGAAAATAAATTGTCCCCACTTAAACAATCCATTAAGTCATCCATTCTTGGCAAAGGAAATCTATACCTAATGGTGATATTGTTTATGTGTCTTAAGTCAGTACACATTCTCCAGCCTCCATCCTTCTTCGGGCTCAACACAGTTGGTACTACACATGGAATCAATATTTCTCTGACCAAACCCTTGTCTAACAAATCATGGACTTGTTTCTTTACCTCCTCATTCTCTTGAGGTGCCAATCTGTATGCTTCTTTGTTCGATAGAATTTCTCCTAGTATCAAATCAATCTGATGACTGATACTTCTAATGGGTAGCAATGAGTTAGGCAATGCATCCACTACTATGTCAACAAAATTCTCCAACGGCTCTTGAACTTCCTCAAGTAAATCATCCATAGAAGTACTTGCAAGAAAAACTATGGGTTTCCTCACCACAACAAACTGCATCTCCTGTTCTTTCTTGACTTCACTCAGGAGTTCCTTCCCACTCATGAGAATTATGCTTGTGTTGGCTTCTTCTTTTACTTTGTTATCCTCTATTGGCAACAACATGTGTGTCCTACCATTCTTCTCCAAGGTGTAAGTATTTTTTCTCCCATCATGAATGACATTCCTATCAAACTTCCATGGTCTTCCCAACAAAACATGACATACATTCATGGGAATCACATCACATAGAATTTCATCTCTATATCCTCCTATTTTAATTTCAAGGATGCATTGTTTAGTGACCATTACTTGGTGTCCTTTCTGCAACCATGAGACTTTATATGGCTTTGGATGTGAATTTTTCTCTAGCTCCAACTTCTCCACCATATCTGTGGATACTATATTATCAGTGCTCCCACTGTCAATTATCAACTTGCATAGTCTGTCTTTGGTCTTGCAAGCAGTCCTGAACAAATTGTTCCTCTGCACTGGCTTTTCAACCTCTAGTTCTGGTTTCAAGAGAACCTTATTCAACATCAGATATCTTCCATCTTCTTCTCCTTATGCTTCAACATTCATCTTATGCTCTTTTGAAATGTGAGCTTCACCTCCTTCTTTCTTTTTCTCAGGACATTCCCAATACATGTGTCCTATCTTTCCACAGGCATAACATTTTACCTCTCCTCTGCTTCTTCCTCTTCCTCTAGAAGAATTTCTTCCACCACTTTGTCTCCCTCGAGAACTTCCTCCTCTTTCTAAGTGACTATGTGGTTTCTCAGTCTCGTCCTTGGGTTTTTGTGACTTGTCATGGGAAACTCTCTTACCTTTTCTTGGGCTTCTGCCTCTGTTTCCTGGCCAACTTCTCCTCTTCCTTAAGATAAATTTGGTAATCATCCTCCACTCTTCTTACTGACATCATGTTGATTGCATCCTGGATTTCATACATCAGGCCATTTATATACTTGGAAACTTTTTCTTCATCTTTCTCTCATTTTCCTGTCCTGATATTCAGCTTGTAGAAATCCTATGTGTACTCTTTCACTCTAATACCCTTTTGTCTCAGGTTCTGCAACTTCCTTAACAAATTTATTTGGGTATGAATTTAGCCTTCAACTTGGCTACCATTATGTCCCAATTATTTATATTCTGCTTGCCTTTTCTTCTCCTCTCAGCCTACAGTTCATCCCACCATAGTGTTGCATGTCCTTTTAACTTCGTGACATCATGTCTCACCTTGTTCTCCTCATCGTCATCCTCATATTCGAAGTATTTGTCCATGGATCTGATCCAATCCAACAATTATTCAGCATAAAAATTTCCTTCATACATTGGGATGTCTATATTTCCTCTAGCTCCCAATTTAACAACCACTCTCAGCAAGCGTTCCTCAACAACATTTTCCCTTGTAGCTTCTTCAATTTCTATTTCTTCACTTTTTGCGTCATTGATGTCTCCAACATCAGGTACCCTCCTTTGCGCTGCCTCCATCACCTATAATCTTGCACAAAGCTCTCTCATTTCTCTTTCTATAGTGCGATTGGCTATAAGCAGCTCCACACGTCTCCTTGGTGGCATTGTGTTGACTGTTTCTCACACACAGAGTACAACTTCGAGCTCTTTTTCACTACCCAAAAAGAATTTCAGGCTCTGATACCACTTGGTGCAAACTCCCCTTCTCTCCTAAAGGGTTCGTGACCTCCCAGTCAAGGATAATAACCTCTTGATATGGATTATCTCTTTCAAACCTTCAATGGACATGGATCAATTTACACATGTCCTTTTTTTCTCCTTAAGCACAGATCTTATGGACCCTGCGAGCCCCTTCCTCAATGATTTTGTAGACTCAGAACTTTGGGTGCTAGCTCCTTTCTGCTAGTCCCCCTCCTTCACTCATCCTCTGGCTATGACCTGGGGCAAATCTCCTGTGCTTCATGATTTCAGTCCTCAACTGCCTTGGGTGCAGCTAGTCTCCTTTTACGTGAACTCCGAACTGACGAAGTTACTTGGAACTAGATCTATGGTTCACGCTCCCTTTGATAATAAATGACGATGATCTCGTCACACTTTGCACCTTTGTGACTTCAGGCTCTAACTTCCTTTCATGCAACTGGTCTCTTTCTACGTGGAATCCAAACTGACGGAGTTACTCAGAACTAGATCTACAGTTGGTGCTCCCTCCGATGACCAATGATAGTGATCTCTTCAGACTTCATGACTTCACAATTTCATGATTCTTGACTCCTCGATACTCTGAATCATCCGATCCATGAATATTTGAAGGAACTCACGGCTAAAAACCACATAACTTTTCCTAGATCTGACGGTATGGAATGATCTCACTTCCTCTGAATGGATCTACAGTCTAGATGAACTTTAGGTTTCGTAACTTCAAAAAGTTTGCTTCCTTCACAAATAGAAACCTCCGAACATGCGAAGTCTGGAATACTTCGAGGTGTAATCTCCTCACACCTTCTTGAGATATAACAACTTTTTGTGACCTTGATTGCTTCCGAAGGGATCTCAACCACTATTACACATTATTTTTGTCACCTCAGTGATCACCTGACAAGATGTGTTCATGTTCCCTGAAAATATTAAAAAGAGACTTTCTCCATGGGAAAAGTGATTTACTTTCCTCTTTCAAAAACCATGTCAAGGAAGGTCCTCGCACCCTTCCATATGCATGGGGTGCGACGATTCTCGATCATCACACTCTACCCTAAACCTAGACTGTGATGTCATCGCATACTGCTTGTGCATAGGGTGCAACGATGCTTAAAGCATGAGAAAATTCAAATTTCACGAATGTTCTAGAAGGGAATCTTCTAGAAGATGAGGTGGCCTCCAATCGGTTTGGATCTTACTTTCTTCTCTAATTTGGTGGTATCATCCTAATCTCCTCATCCATCTCTCTTTCACACTATATAAAGAGGGATATCTCATGGAAAAGGCTAAGGTTGAATAGGCTAAGATTTGTATGGAGAGTTCTACTTCAGATTATGCTTGAGAGCTTTGCTTTAGTTCTTCAAGTCAGATTGTGGATCTTCTTCATTCAAGGCATTAGATCAAAGATGTGTGTGTTGAAGTAAAGAACCATCAAAAGGGGACCTTGCAACATCAAGGCATGGGTTGTATTCTCAACTTTCTATTCACTTAATACA
Source organism: Picea engelmannii (assembly GCA_009831015.1). Classification (NCBI taxonomy): domain Eukaryota; kingdom Viridiplantae; phylum Streptophyta; class Pinopsida; order Pinales; family Pinaceae; genus Picea; species Picea engelmannii. Next base: position 70,744 of record ML839801.1, on the reverse strand, counting down.
GTAATAAATTTCTTCCCTATATAAGCATCTCTTCTTCTATTGTATAATTCCTTGATCATATACATAGAATTCATTATAATACATATATCTTTGTTTTCCCTCTATGTTGGTTTGTGATTCTTAGACAGGATTACTATTATACAAACTCAAGAAAGGAGCTACAAATACGACACTAGTGAGGACAAGTTTCGTTTAAAAGGTATGTCACTTGTAACTCATTAAACTAGTTTATATGATGATGAAGTTTAAGGCGAAGTGTGTATTATGTTCTATTTTGTTCTAGTTTTCTGTGGAATCTAGGGAGATCTATTTGTGTCCGCACTTACTGATTAATCCGATAACAACTATCACTTCACACCCTTCAACAAATATCTCCCTTTCTATTGATTCTTTGTCGATGTCTCTCCTGAGCTTGACTCCGACGCACTCCTTGCGAACTTGGAATCTTTGATGAAGTTTAGACTTAGTGATTTCTTCAAAAGAAATATCTCTATGCACTCCTTGCGCTTCACAATCCTGATTTCTCGACACTTAGTCGATTCTTGACCCTGTGCACTCCTTGCAACACTCGGCCTAAGATTCTCATTATCCCTTTTAAGATTTCTTGATTCAGATCTAGACTCTGTTGATGCACTCCTTGCAGACAATATGCACTCCTTGCATCTGAGCTCTCAGAAGAGAAACAATTGAAACTTATCTAGCATTTCACAGATTCATACATTCAACAATATAATCCATGCATTCATGAAAACACAAAATAACAGAGAAGAGTTTAGCAACAAAAACTCCACATACATTTGGATCAATTTTCCTTTGTTATCTTCATTCAATGTAAAAATGACTACATCTATGAAAAACAACAATTAAAGTTCGACTATATCCTAACAAATTTCAACTATCCTCCAAGTTCAACAGCCTCATTTGGGCGTACAATACGCCTACTTATCCTAGAGGGCTCCTAGGGTTCCCCTCGACTACCTCTATCTCAAGAAAAAAAAAAGCTTTGCCACTTAATTTATGTTACATTAAAGTCTAGGAGTGAAACTACCAGCTCATTCGTAATTATTCATCTCCCAAGCATTTTGATCTTCTTCAGTTTTCAATCAGTTCAAAAATGATTTGCAGGGAACGCCAGTGTTTAAGATTCTGAAATGATTCAAAGGCACCCTGAGGTGACGAGTTGTTTCTACGTGTGCTTGTTGATGATGCTCTTGCATCATACTCCCCTGGATAAAAATTCATGGTCTCCTTTCCATGAGATACTGCACTGACTTTCCATGCTTCTGGATACCAGGTTCATTTACCCAACTGACATCTTCTACTGGGTGTCCCTTCCACTTTACCAAATACTCAAGGTATTTCTTTCTCTTGGTCTTCTTCTGAATCCTCTGATCAATGATCTTCTCCATCTATGGATTTTCTGCTACATGCATCTGCTTCTCCCACTGAATCTCTTTCTTATCTTCTGATTCTTTCATGTCGTCTTCCCTGTAAGGATATAGGTCTGAAACATTGAATATGGGTGATATGCCCACATCCTCTGGCAGCTCTATCTCATAATCATTGGCACGAAATTTCTTTAGGATCTTGCATGGTCCTATCTTTTTCATCTTCAGCTTGTTATTTGTCCCCGTTGGGAACCTTTCTTTTCTTAGTTGTTTTAAGACTTGATATCCCACTTCAAACTGAAATTCTCTCCTATGTTGATCAAATATGCATTTATATTCTGCAGCTACCCCTTGACCTGATTATGGAGCTTTTTCATTTCTGCAGCAAGTCCTTTTCTCCAGCGCTTCTGAATTCACTCTTCTCCAGATCTTTGAATGATGATACTCCCCTTGGATTCATTCTGTACACTATCTGGAATGGAATCTTTTATGTACTTTTGTTCACTGAGTCATTTTATGTAAACTCTTCTTGTGACAGAATTTGATACCACTGGCTATGATGTTCAGTGACCAAAGTTCTCAGTGAATATCCTAAAATCCTATTTACCACCTCAGTTTGTCCATCAGTTTGAGGACGATATGTTGAACTAAAAGACAATTTTTTCCCCAACTTCTTCCATAAGTTTCTCAAGAAATGACCAACAAATTTTGTGCACCTATCCGATACAATACTCCTGGGAAATCAATGAAGTCTCACAACTTCCTTGAAAAACAAATTTGCAACATGTGTTGTGTTATCACCCCATAAATTATGGGAATCAATTGATGACTAGGATATTATCTGTATCTAGTGTTTTTATTGACAAATGATTTTTCATTCTGCAAATAATTTGAAGAAAAAGAAAAAGAAAAAGAAAAGAAAAAGAAAAGAAAAAGAAAAAGAAAAGAAAAAGAAAAAGAAAGAAAGAAAAATAGTAAAAGAAAAGAGGGCATAAAAGAATTGAAAAGAAAAAGGCCCATGCAATAATAGTAACTTGGCCATACCTTTCAAGCATGGCCAAGTTCTTTTAAATTTTAATGTTGATAGGTTAGTGAATAAATCTGACCAGACTGTCTAATCCTGGTCAGATAGCCCTTAGATAGAGTAATTTATTAACCCAACAGTTTAATCTGGGTTAATTGTCCTAGGAAAATAAGTTAGCATGTAGGTTAGTTGCTTCATTTTCTTCACTACCCATGAAACCAGATTGATGATATGCTACACCATGTCTCCATTGCCTAATAATAACTTAGATGATGTACCCTTGGTGGTGTCCATGTGAAAAGATTAGAAAAACCCATAAAAGGCACTTACCCTAAGTTTTCCCGACACATCCTTTTTCCGCCCATGATTTATATTTCCTACACTTATCAGCGGTCCAGATCATGGCGCTCAGATCTACGGCGCACAGAGCATTCCGGACCCCCCTAGTGTTCTGCTTTTAACCAGGGGGGGGGGGTCCGGAATCGGTAATAATAATCGCACAGATCTGGATGGTCCAAGAACAAGCGCGTTGATCCACGACCCAAATTGGATTCCGGACCCCCCCGTCCATTCTACCTTTAATGGAGGGGGGGGGGTCCGGAATGAGTAATAAATGACGCGCTAAGATCTGCGGCCAGGAAACTGGCGCGCAGATCAACGGTTTACAATGGATTTCAGACCCCCCTTGGTGTTCTGCTTTTAACCAAAAGGGGGGGGTTCGGAATGGATATTCCCTCCGGCGGGCCCCTTGTCATAGGCGGCACGAATCTGTTGGTCCTGAAGTATTTTCACTAAATGTCATCTGACAGCCTCCATCACTCAGGGACGTCATCCTCCACTGATGCCACTTGCTCCGCTTGTTCCCGAGTTGTGTCCCATCCCATAACTGTTGTCAGTCCCTGCTGTCAGTCCATCACCCCTTTCACTCATGAACAACCCCTTATTGCGACTTTTATCACCAATCCCTGGCCGCCACGTCACTCGTTCGTATTTTTTAGCCACCGTCACCTGCCACATCACCCCCAAGTGGCCCATTGTCCATTTATTACAGGATAATATACCCGTTATCCTGCTGACCTGTCTCCCGTGTCCCACCGACCCCAGTTTTGAATAAAACTACCGTTATTCCCCTTTCATTCATTATTCGTCCATCGCGCCAGAAAACTTACCTCTTATTCCTCCATTTTTCCCCGTCGCCTTCATCCACAGTCAGTCAACCCCACTAACATATTGTTTATTGCAGGTACTGTTGCAGAGATGACGCCAAAGCCAAGGCTAGCGGAAGGAGAAGAGAATCCTTTTCTTCCTCCTCCCGTGGACCTGGACAAAATTCCGTTGGTGGATAAAGACAGGTTGATCGTAGATACCATTTGCGACTTCGATTTTTCATACCTCCAGTCATGGCTCCGGGAAGTGTTCCTGGACCAGAGCGATGAGATTGGACTCTGGGAGTCCAATTTGCCCTTGTACCTTTTTCCCCAGATACACCACTTTCCCGAATTCTCCCTCAAATGCCAAGCTCATTATATTCCCGACCAGAGGGCCATCCTTTCATCATCTGGAGACGTCCTCTTCTTCATCACTCCCGAATACATTGACCAAATGATGCAAATCCCCTGTGATGAGTCTCCTTCCCCGTTCAACCTAGAAATCCTTACAGAGTTGTATCAAAAAATGACTTTTCCCCAGAGAGCTCAAATATTCGAGATTTTCCTTCCCACCTCCGCTCCACTCCCTTCCACAAATCTCCCTTACCCTTCGTCCATGTTCTCCACCAAGGGAAATCAAATTATTTTCTCCCTCTGTTCTCTGTTAGGGTACTATTCCGACCAGTGGGTAGATGAGCCCATCTTGGGTTTTCTATCCATTTTCTCCAATGATGAAAAACCTACAACACAGTTTGATTTCAGTACCTTCTTGGCCGACAATATTCACGAGCAGTTCGTGAACTTTGGCACAGAGGGCATGTTTAGATATTCGTCCATATTGGCCTATATGTTTGTTTTTTATCAAGCCAATAAATTCAGTTTTTCTATGCAGAAAATGGACGCAGATGGAAGGCCACAGCCAGTCATAGCATGGACATCTTTGTTGAAGCGTAACTCTGCTGAATACGACTTCAAAGCATTCATTGATCAGTTTTACCACCCGGTGGTAAGCATGTTGAGTGGCAGGCTTGAGCCACGAATAAATGATGAATTCCAGAGAATTCTGCATCTCTCGGACAACCCAAAGACAGGAGACTGGTACTTGTATCAGAATCATACCGAGATCAGAGTTTTCGGGTGTGAATTGGCACCTTAAAAACTACCTCAATATGTGCCGGTAAGAATCTTTGCGTTAGAATATATTAGGTAGATAATGAATTCAGATGACATTCATTTTGTTTCCCTGAAAAAGAAGCAACAATTGAGAATCAAGGGGCAGATTGGTTCTTTCATCTGCAATAGTCGAGGCGTCGGGGAAGAAGTGGACAGAATGTTGAAGGAGATGAAATTATTTACGAGTTTCACATGGCACTATGATCCATACGGGATCATTTCAGAAATGCAGGTGAAAAATAAAAATATCCCGTATGCTCATGAGTCCAAGCCAGAGATCGAAAAATTTGCAAATCAGACAATGTGGGTGCCTGACACTTTGGTTGAGGTGGAACAGCAAGTTGAAGTGGAGCAGCAGGTTCCACCAACAACTGTGCAACAAACTACCACACCACAGGTCCCTAAGGAGAAGAGGCCTCGATAGGAGTCATCTCCGCCTGTAACAGAGGTATCATCAGAAGAGTTCCAAATGCACACCAAGAGGCCAAAGACAGTTTCAACGTCTGGTACGACAATAGAACAAGAGGCCCCGCCCACCATAGTAACTACCACAGTAATGAAGCCGGTCATTCCACCGTTTGGTTCGAGTCTTTATCAGGGCATCACCCCAACAGTACCGAAGAAATCCACAGAATCTCCCCTGAACGATCATCCAGGCAAGACTGGGCCTAAATTGGGCATCTTCGATAAATATGAGATGATCAAGAAGAAGAATCAAACGCTTACTAGCAGCACTTATGCCCAGTTTCGGAAACAAACATCGATTGCGCAGCATAGACTGTTGTTTTCATTCGACACAGAGAAGGGTAGGATGCACATGGCCTACCTTCAAGCGCAGGTACCAGATCCCAAGGTGATCTCAGACTACAAGAGGACCACCTTCGAAATCTAGGCGAAGGACGTACACCTAGCAGATCAGATGGATCTGCACAAACAAACAGGGGAGATGGTTTTCCACACATTGGCACATACTTCAGCTTCTGCAGCAAAATTTCAGGTATCATTGAACAATGCTCAAACACAGCTCAAGTTGGAGAAGATATCTTCTTTTGCGAAGGACAGCCGAATCAAAAATTTGGAGGAGCTGGTCCTCAAGATCGGCTACGATCCTTTGAATGTCAAAGCTGCAGAGGAGATGATAAAGAAAAATAATGCAGACATCGCTTCCTTGAGGAAACAGTTGAAACTCCCACCCACAGAAGACTCACAGGCTAAGGAGATAACAGAGAAGGAAGGCGAGAAGGACGAAATTCTCAAGCTGCTCATGGAGCAGAACACCCAGCTCAAAGAAATGGAAGGAGAAATGGAGAAACTGCTAAAGGAGAAAGAACAGATGAAGTCTATGGAGGCCATCCCATTGACTGCTATCCCAATCTCAGGGACAAGCACAGCAATAGTAACAACAATTCCATCCACAACACCAGTGACACCACTGGAAGGGACAACTGATCTCGCCAAATCAATGGAGAAAATGAACCTGCAAGAGACAAAAATCAGCAGGCTTAAGAAAGAAGTTGAGAACCTCCAGGAACTCAAAACTTCTTTCCAAACCAGTCTCTCTAAAGAGAAACAAGTAACTAAGCAGCTAAAGAAGGAACTATAGCAGCTCCAAAAGCAAACCATGGCAGGGAAGACTTTGGCTGAGGTCAAAGAGAATGTATGGACAGATATCACAAAGTCCATGAATGAAATCTGGCCCATGATCCAAATCATGTTCGAACAAAACGATTTGGTCCAGAGGAGTAAACAGGCTATTGAGAAAATCAGAGTGGAATTGGGAGATAGACCAACTCAGGCAAATGATATAATCAGATTCCTTAATTCCAAGACCAGAGAAGAGTTATAAGAGTTGAAGATAGAGGACAGAACAGAAACCATCCTTGAGGTCTGTTATCCCCGATATCTAGGGATAACTAGGAGATCATGTCTCGAGGCCCACATGGTCCTAGACATGGAGTACCGAGAGCAGGAGCGACTTGAGCATGGTCCTGGAGGACCCATCTTCTTCTTCTCAGCCAGACTTGTCCT
>ML839801.1:39041-54799 GCA_009831015.1 Picea engelmannii | reverse complement strand
AGTATCAACATCGGAGTACAAGACTGTTTTTTTGTTGATGATTTAGATAGGAAATGCTCAGTTTTAAGTTAGTCATTAAAATTCAAGTTCTCAGAATAGGTGTGTGTTTTATTCTTAGGATAGCATTCAGATAGAGACTAGACACTTGCTTGCACATATTGTGTATTAGCTCGAAGTTTACCAACCCTGGTTTGACAATTTAGTGTTTCAGGTCACTTAAAAGATTCAATTTAGCAGCCTGACACTGACCAACTTCTCCTCTACCTTCAGAGAAATCTGGTAAGCATCCTCCACTATTCTTACTGACATCATGTTGATCTCATCCTAGATTTCATACCTCAGGCCATTTATATACCTGACAACTTTTTCCTCATCTTTATCTCGTTGTCCAGTATTGATATTGAGCTTGTAGAAATCCTCTGTGTACTCTTTTACTATCATAATCTTCTGTCTCAGGTTCTACAACTTCCTGAACAGATTTATCTGATAATATTTGGGTATGAATTTAGCCTTCGACATGGCTACCATTCTATCCCAATTCTTTATCTTCTTCTTTCCTTTGCTTCTCCTCTCAACGTTTAGTTCATCCCACCACAATGCTGCATGTCCTTTTAACCTGGTGACAACATGTCTCACCTTCTTCTCCTCATCGACATCCTCATAGTCAAAGTATTTTTCCATGGATCTTATCCAATCCAACTGTTAGCACATATTCTTGTAAAGGGGGAGGTTTTCTCTGAATTCCGGACCTTGTTGTAAAATGCGATGAAATGGGGTTTAAAAACCCATCAAATGTGTTTTATTCAAAGGCCGTAGCCATGAGCGCCCAAGTGCAATCTTAGAAAATATCGTTTCGGGCTTAAAATGCTTGCAGGCGGGCATTTTTGTTTTCAACGGCGAGGATTTTTCATCAGGAGCATATCAACGGTCATCGGGTAAGTCAGAGTCATACAGTTGCACGAGGATAAACGCCTGGTCTCATCCCTTATGGCCAAAGTCACGAGAATAATCTGGGTCGTCCGATCCTGTGGGGACATGTGGCAGCTAGTCGGTGTTTCCGGGGTCGACATTTCGGGGATCACAAGTTGGGAGGACATGGTTCTCCCTTGGATTTCAAAACCCCGAAACGCGAAATGCGATGCCCTGGGAGCCTAGCCCACGATCATAGCCTAGGGGTCTGTGGAAAGGCGGGGCCTAAAGAAGGGAGATAAGGGCCTTTCGGGATAGTCAAAGTGAAAGCGCTGAAGTAATCTGAGCTACCCATCCAAGGGACATGTGGCGCACAATTAAACATTGTCGCGGTTCTGGGAATCAGGATTTCAAGACACAAGGGGTCTCTCCTCCATTGCATTTGGAAACCCCGAAATGCGAAATGTTAATACCCAAAATCCTGGCCCACGGTCCTAGCGTCAGGTCACGTTAAGTGTGCCCCAGAAAGGAAATAGCACCTTTTTGTTGTCAAAGTCATCTCGGATGCGTGGCGCAAATCTGCAGTTTCATAGTTTAGTCATCGGGAAATAGGGGAAGAGATGCATCATGAATCCCCGATGAAAGAAGTCATGAAAGGATTAGGACCATTGATCAACTGAATATCTCATCCGTCCAACCATAGACAACACACGGGTGCATTGGGATAAGATGTGCGTAGTTCTAGGTGGCCAAAATCTGCTTGCCCAGATCTATGACCAGGGTTCCATTCCGGACCCCCCCCCCCCACCGTTTTGCCTTTAATGGGGGGGGGTCCAGAATGTGCAGTGCAAGTCTGAATGGCTGGGATTGAGGCACCTAGATCTGCGGTTGAGGATTGATTCCAGACTCCCCTTGCTATTCTACCTTTAATAAGGGGAGGGGGGTCCGGAATGAGGTGGTTTTGTGTGGACCCCTTTAAACCTCTTACCACCTTCCTTCTTCGCTTACCGCTTTTCCCCCCTAGTGACATGTGTCCTCCATTCCTCCTTCAGGTCATCATGTTCTAGCAATGTGTTCTCCTCCCTAACCAATCTCTTTCCACCGCCAGTCTCCTCTGCCTTCCACGTCCTCTTCCCCCTGCACCAACCTGACCCCTGTGCCACTCCACCTGTGTCCTTTCCATATCCCCGTGACACTTTTCGTTTGGTGCCATATCCTATATCTCTCCACCACCTAGTGTTTCCACCTCAACACCCCTCATCTCACCTTCACATTTTTGGCGCCATCGTCGTCCCCGTCAGAGTCTCGTCCACGTTCGTAGGCCAGACCCTCCTTGCAGGAATCCATCTCAACTCCAGGTGGTAGAATGAAGAGGTTGCCACGTCTCCCAGGTGAAGGTTTGAATCTGGCCTCTTTGATCCCGAGGAAGCAGTTATTGAGGTATTTGACGGTGGTTGAACATTGTCTCCTACCATAAATAGAAATCCGAGAAAAGACAAGCACAGAGGCAGACTATCAGTCCTTTCTGACAAAAGATCGCATCCGACAGAAGACTGCATGGGTAGTCTTCCCAACGTCTACATGCGTAGCCTGATATAGAATCTCCTCAACATCAAGCATTGAACTCATGATGTGATCGTGCCTTCAACGCTTGAGTCAGTTCTAAGTATATGTAGGCATTTTTTTCCATTTTTGTATCCGTCGTTGGTAGAGCTAATCTCCCTGTTGTAAAGTTTTAATGAAGCACTGGTTTCCCTGGTTATGTATATGTAAGTGAAATTTCTCGTTTAATGACAGTCATCTTCTTATTCCATATGGTTTCCATCTAATGTTGAAAGAGTTCATGATTTACTGAGTCACATGAAGCATTGTGGCATTGTTATATAAATGTTTTATGGTAACACTGCTATGATTTCTTTTAATGTTCTTGTGATTTGAATACAAGAAGTTCTTGTGTTTAAATTCATTCTCTTTAGGCTGTTGGAAGCTTGATGCCTACAACATACCTTTGCATTTTCTCACCAAATACTTCCTCCTACTCATCTTTACTACAACTTATTGTCTGAAGTTAGACTAAGACCTCGTCTGTTCATACATAGCCCGGTCTAGAATTCTGAGTTAAAACGATATCATTCTGAGTCTGTTTTCTTTTAATCACCCTTGATAAACAAATCATGACATATAAACTGATGGGTATCATGCTTTCTCCTACTGCAATCTAGGAGTGATTTCTGATGTTAACATTTCTGGCACCATTTTTGGGGATGAAGTTGAAGATTTTCCCTAGGATTGAATGATATTGAGCCTCTGATTCTAAAGGTGCATCAGGTATCAGGGCCCTTGAAGATTTCTACTGTGCACCTGACAACTCCATTGTGACAACTCCACTAGGGTGAACCTACTGTTTCAGCCGTGGATTCTAGAGGAAGACATACAAGGTCTGCTCCCCAGTTTCCTTTAGCAACACCTGAAGCAGATCCTGAAAAGATTATCATAAAGGGAAAAGCCTTCGGAGGAGGAACTTCTACTGCTGAACTAGGTATTTCTGATAACTTTTCATCTCCTTCTGTAGAAACTCCATTTTCTGCTTCTCATTTCCCTGTCATACCTTCTGCTAGAGTTTCTAGAACTTTAAATTTTGGGAGTGTTCCTGTTGAGTTTTCCCTTCCCGGTCTGGGATTGGAGAGAGAAATCCTTGTCACTCCTTTATCCCCTGAAGTTGTACCTTGGCCTAGACCCGGGACCTCAGAAGATTTCCCCACTCCTATATTTACCACCCCTCCTCCTATTACTATTGCAGCCTCCACAGAGAGGGTAACCTCTGTTCCCTCATGCCCTATAGCCTTATTCCCAAACATTCAACTGTTTCCTTCTTCTCCTAGAAATTCAGTTCCTTTATCCCCTGTTCATCCTCCATCTCCTCCTGTTACTCCTCGAGTTCACGTCCAAATGGCAGGTGCCAATCCTCCTAGGAACAAGATGGATGGGATATTGGCTGCTAGATACGCTCCTCTGGTCTTACATCAGCCCATGAATGCCCTCCCAGCCACAGACTACCTTAAGTATATGCCCCAGTTCACAGGGGAGGGAGACGTGACTGTAGAAGAACACCTTTCATCTTTTTATAGGTTTGCAGAGATTTAGGCCATCAAGAATGAATATGTGTGGATGAGAGTGTTTGTACAGAGCCTTGATGGTGATTCCAGGGAATGGTTTAAGGACTTTCCTCCTGGATCTATAGACGAGATTGTTGCTCTGGATGATGCATTCTTAAGGAACTGGGGAAATAAAAAAGATCTCCTTTATTATATTATAGAATTTGGGGCATTTAAGAGAGAAGAGGGGGAAGATGTTTTAGACTTCTCGAAGAGAGTTAATAAAAGGTATAAAAGGATTCCAGCCGAATTTAAACCTACAAAAATATCTTCCAAAATGACTTATGCTAATGCCTTCGGCCCTGACTTTTGCCTGATGTTGAGAGAAATAAGAGCAACATATTTGTCTCATATGCAAGATGAATCCCTTGAAGTAGAATCCAATATATTGGCAGCTGACAAACTTAGGGGGAAATATGACAGAGACAAGGGAAAAGGTAGGTCTGAAACCCCAACTTCTAGTTCCTCCGTTGCCTCCCCTCCAACAGATGAAATGACTAAGCTACTAAAAGCACTGTCTTCTAGGATGGAAAAGGTCGAATTAGAAAGAACGCAAGATTACAGGAATTCCCAAAATATTGATAACATAGGTAACTATAGGAGGCCTAACAATACTCCTCATATTATCCAAAGAGACCAGAGGAATAAAGATAGAGATTATCAGAGAATCCAGACCCCTCTCCAGAATACTCTGGTTGCTGATGAAGAAGAAGAGGGTGAAGACCTTGATCCCAAAATCCACTGTCTTGGAGAAACCTCCTCTTTTCCTCACTTAACTCAATTAGAATATGAGGAGTCTCTCATGGACAATCAGTTGAATGAGATGAGTAAGGGAGATAGGGCTAGCAACAGCCAAAACAAATATAACCTTAGATCCAAGAAGAAGGTTGAGACCCCTGATGTTCTTGAGCAACCTACTAGAGTAGAGAATCTTGCTAAAGATGTAGCAAACCATGGCAGAGGTAAGAATGTTCAAAACCCCTCTCCAGTAGCCAAAAATCCTGTCCCAAAAGTAAGGGAAATTCCTAAGCCTCCTTCCTCCTTTATTTTTGAGCATGAAATTCAAAAGATCAGAATTCCTGTGCCCCTTTCAGAGCTAGTCAAACATGAAGATTTCAAAAGGTCCCTCTCTAAACTGCTGTTGTCCGAGCCACCTCATCTTACCACAAACTCAGTAAATATCCAAGATGAAAAGACAACAGTCATCCTAGGTCCCATGGTAGAAGACATAAATGATTCATCCCCTCCCTTCTACACATCCCTGGACATACATGATAAGGTGCTACACAACTGCCTGATGGATTTAGGGGCCTCCCATAACCTCATGCCTGTTGACGGGAGAAAATGAATGCTCGCCAACTGGAAGAGTGGATCCGGTCCGGGGTTGTCTAAATAGCCCAAGTTGTTTGGGATAACCCACCCTGACGGGTTTAGCGGCTCTGTTGGCCGATCTAAGTCCTAGAAAAAGCAAATGAAAACTATACTAATAAACTAATCTAAATAAAAACGATGATTAAAACAAACTAATAAACAAATATAAACTACATATATACAATCTATTACCTAAATCATACAACTATAATTCTATAAAAGTAAATGTTTAATTATCAACAAAATCAGCTTTAATTACAAATGTACAATATTTACAAATTACAGATTTAAGTTAAAACTTGCAAAAATCATTTGTAATCTGTCCTAAGACAGGGAAACTATTATTTTTTATTTTTATAATTTTATGAAAAAGAAATAGAATAAAAACTATCTAAGCTAAGCAACTAAAATAATAACTCTAACTATGAATCTAAACTAATATATTTATCTAAACTACTTAAATAACACTAATAAGATAACTATTAAATGACAAAAAAAAACTGACCTGAAGTAACGCTTCAGGTTCGTCCTGTATCCAATAGTTGATTCAATTGTTCGGTGGGAGAAAACCCACACCAGATTCTCCACGAGCTTCTCGTAAACAAGAAGCAGCTGTGCTCTACAATTATAAATGATGGGACAAACAAGACATAAAAATAACAACAATTTTATGATTTACAAACCATCACAATTAGATAAATCTGTGTGCAACAATTTGTGCAAGACAATTCAATTAATGAAAAAGATAAACCTGTATTCATTAAATTGAAATAAAGTGATTGTTGTGTTTTTAAATAAAAGATATCAGATATGGACAACATATAAATCAAGTGACATCAACATGCAATGAATTATGATAGCTAAAGTAGTCGATAATTAATTGCAAACTGATATGCAAAAAACCTGAAACAAAAGTTTGATATATTGAAAGCGAAAGTTGTTACAAGACATCAACTTTCATCTCAGTCTGAATCATAAATCCATAGTCTGGTTCTCTTCACAATGATGATGATTTTATTACAAAAAATAACCAGTATTTAAAGACCTCCCACAGGGTAAAACATCCCTGTGGGAATTATCAAAACAGTTCACAAAAAATCTGGGGATAATATCCCAAATCTCTATTTCTGACTCAAGCTAACAACCTAAAACAAACTACATCACAAAAATATCTCCTAAACTGCTACAACAAGCCCAATCCATCATTGTAATTCGTATGCACCTGAAAGAGGACAATAATATACAAGATTAGAGGATATTTTATTGATAAAATTGACAAAAATCTAAATTTTAAGACTAGCTACAAAATCTTGTGATTCTGTAGCTGGTCTAAATTGAACACAGAATCATTTCAAAAAAAATTCAAATCTTAACAGAATTATGTTCAAACTATGAAACAAAAATTTAGTTGCTAATTTGAAACCAAACGAATCATTCAAATCAAAACTTGTATGCTAATTTGAAACAAATGGAATCGTGGTCAATCGAAAGGTAACAGAGATACATGCAAACTGTTCAATATTTGTTATCACCAATTCGGGTAAACAAAATTGCTTAGATAATTCGAAAACAATGAAATCATTTTCATGAACAAATTCCAATCGACACAAACTGTAACCGGTTAAACAAATCATTTATGCAATAGTTTATGTCGCCTCATCCATTAACAAAATCATTGTCGAATCACAATGAAATCAACATGATCGTATTTCAAATTAATGGAACTATATCAAACATATACCAACGATCATGCTAATCATAGCTCGCAACAATTGTTTACAAATCAAATCAAACAGGAACAAATCGAAACAGTTGGGAGCCGACACAATCGTTATGCAAAATCGTATCAATTAACACAGCTACACGATTTTTAGCAAATAGATCTTTTGCACAGGTCGAGTGTAATCAGAATCCAAACGAGAATATTGATTCCATACAAAAAAAAGTCGTTCCTGGTAAATCGAAGTCAACAGGGTTGTTTTAAGTCTATTAGAAACAAACGAAACTAATCGAAATCAAACCAAATCGACTATCCTAAATCAGACGAACATAATTGATTCAAAAACAAGCCAAACATAATAAAAAACAAATCAATGGCTTATACTAAGCTAGGCATGACAAAATCACATAACCAAATCATAGCTACATTTAATTATAGAAAAATGAATCTACTGTACAGAATCCACAACAAAATCATTTTTGATGATCAAACTATAACATAATCATTTCGAATGTATTAAAACGAACAGAGCTAATTGAAAACAACTTCAATCAATTAAATTAATTGAAGCAAACTTACAAAGAAAAATTCATATTGAAATTCATACCTGGACAATCAGAAAACAACTCGATTATGATAATTTGGAATTGACGAAGGTCGTTGCTGCCTCGACGTTCCTGAAGATAATCGAACCGGTGGTTTTTTGTTTCTTTTCCTTGGTTTGAAACCTATCGTTCTCCTTCGCCAGCACTGTCACCCATTCCTCTAACGATTTGATCTTTGATTGTAACAGGGGAACGTCGGTGTAATAATGCTATAGCCAAACATTACATTGGACACATTATGATTGCTCGAGCTTTGACATAACAGGCGAGGGTTTGTTTAAGTCACCAGGGGTTTCATTGTGCAACTTGATTCCTGGGTAGTTCGGGTTGTTTTTGAGACAAGGGGGTAAGTTAGAGACATAGTCATAGGGTTTCGTAGAGCATAGGCCATGAGAATAGGGGTACTCTTCAGCTAGGAAATGCTCGATATCGGAGTCTGAGTCCTCGCTCAACACTATGGGCTTTTGGTCGATGTTATGTTTAGGTTTGTTCTGAGAAAGTCTTGATATCAATCGAGCACTTTTATTCCCCTTTCTGTTGACAGTAGTATCATTGTTGTCTTTCTTCCTCACAGGTATTTTGACGACCATAAAATCATCCTTAGCGCACGGGTTAACCAAGGCATTAGGTAGGTCCAAATCGGGGCAAACTGAGGGTTTGACAGGGGGTAGAAGGATATGCAGTGGCACGGTTGGTCCAGCCAAAGTCTCACTGAACACAGCCTTATCGATTTGAGCAGACTCTGGATTAGCAAAGCCATTTCTAGATAGAACGGCTTGCCAATTATCGCCACTAAGGCTCAAATAGTGGATGATAATGAGTTTAATCAAGCCGTGATGAAAAAGGTTGTTATCTGCCTTCTCGCGTTTGAATCTCTTAGACATTTTGTAAAGACTACGCAAGAAGTAAAATGGCATGTTCAAAGGATAGCCCATGAAATTCATCAATAACCGGAGGTGATACAGAAATACTAAGCCATACCAACCTTCACAGGTCACAAACTGTTTAACGATTACCAAAAGATCGTGCCACCTGGGTTTGAGGGTAGAAATAGGCATACCTTTATCACATGAAACAACCTTTCTTGATACAAATAGCAATGGCCACGACACCTCGTCGACTTTGGAGTTTTTAAACCATCGTTGGCCTGTAGCTTTCAGTCTTGTAGCAGAGCTTATGAACTCCTCATTAAGCTCGAGCTGTATGTCACTGACTTTATCCCTACACCCGTCAAAGGTGAGGGCGAATTGTTGGGCAACCGAAAGGTTGAAACCCTTGAACCTCTGTATAAACACCAACCAACCATTGTTTTCTAAATCCTTACGGGCATTATCGAATAGTAACAGAGCTTGACTATTGTTTGGCTCTATGTGCACCACCGACGCCATAGACGGGAGCACACGGTGAGCAGGGTGCACGAGTAAGGGTTTGAACAGAGTATATGCAGGGTTGATAATTCATAGGCTCGCCCGAAAACTAGCAGAGGTGACCCGGGATAGGGGGAAAGCATTAATGACAGAATGTGCGAAGGTGGTGGAGCTATATCAGCCCATGCAAAATAGTCATTTCCCACAGTACAACTGACGGCGCATATAACGATTCAAATCACTATTGTATATGTTAAAAACCATGCCATTTAATCAATTAATAAAACCTACGGTAAGTCAACCAAATATTTGCGCGCACAATAGTTTTAGCATAGTTTTAAAACCATAATAATGATTCGAAATCAACACCAAGGGTTCGATTATATGAAATATGTGTTGTATGAAATGATTTATACCAAGGGTCTAATCATAACACCAATGTGTTTTCATGAAACCAATGTGTCAAAGAAATTGATGAAAGAACTTAGAAATCAAACCACCAATGCATCACAAACTTGATCATAAGAATATCATCGCAGCCTTATAAAAATTAAAATCATATTAACAACAAAAATGCCAAATGAGTAAAGAATCTTGGGGTCTTGTCAAATGTATAATGATAATTAAATCGGAAACACAATGAGCATATAGACAAGAGTGATCATAACAATCCAGTGCCGTTTTTAATATGACTTCGAAATGAAGGTTTTCACGCTTGCAGTCGTGAAAACGAAAACAAACATAAGTGTGAAATAATAGTGTCGTTTTTATTCAAAGATTGTGATGAAAATCAAGGGTTGCAAAACATTGGCGTAGGCAGCTTATAAGGACAGTATAAAAATGTGAATTGGCTGCCAATAATGGCGACACACTGGGAGAAGCAGTTATCTCTGCCAAAAGATCAAATTCAGATTATGATAATGAGAAAAATTCTAACTCCAAAATAACCACCAGAAAATCGTTTAAACATCATCATTAACCAAATATTCCAACAGTGTTTAAAGGATGAAAACTAATAACAGTCTTAAGACGAGTGAGTCACGATATTAAAGCTAAAATACCCAATACTGTTGACAGAGCCACTGCTGCCAGCAGGCGTTCATAGCCTCGACAGGGTTGCCATTTAACCCACTCTGATATCTGTATCCTGCCAAGAAGTTCTAGATTAGAATAAAGGACATTTTAAGGTCAAGAGGTTCTATATTTGCAAATTTTCATATACCCGACATTGCTTCGCTGCCAGCAGGCTTGTTCAGTACCCCGACGAAGTTGTCTTTGCGTCATGCATGCATTTACCCACTGCCAGCAGACCTGTTCAGCATCCCGGCGAGTTTACAAGCACTTCCCACAACCCTTTTAATGATTTATTTTGTTTTTTAAAGATATATAGTCGAGCAGGGTGACGCTGAAAATTATGATATTTAACATATATATTTTTTTTAGACCTCAGCAGAATTTTTTAGAACTGTCCTTTATTAAGATCGAGAAATGGTTTATTTTCAGAACCAACTTTCTAAGGAAGGGAGACATCTTCTGAGTCATTCCCTTAAGGAATAGGGACAGCGTAAAAAGATAATAGATGATCATGACAGGCTTTACTCAGAGATTGAAATCAATTAACTTCTTTCAAACAAGAGTTTTTGCCAACACAGATGTAAATTTCAGAAGTATATAACTGATGTTTATACAATTTTTCAGCAGTCATTTCAGTGAAGGAATTTTCTATCTTCTTTGTCCGAATAGCTCAACATGCAGGTATGTGTATTTCCAAGAACAAAAAACTGATAAGGGAAAAGGAGAAATGAAAACCAAAACAACAAACGAAAAAGCAAACAAAAGAAAAATATGTACATAGTATACAACGAGTTGTCATCAAGCAAAATATATTTTCAGAGCTTGGCCATTCACCGGATAGGTGTCAAGCTGCCCTTCTAGATTTTGCAATCGGAAAGAACTGGGACCCAATTTCTCAGCAATTAAAAATGGTCCAAGCCATAAGTTTTGAAATTTCGTGTGCTCTCCCTTTCCCTCATGTGGTTTGTCCCATTTCAAGACGAGGTCACCTACTTCGAAGTTCCTATCAGAGGCAAAGTTAGAATCAAACCAGCTTTTAACCACTAGTTGATGCTGATCTAACTTACGTTTAGCTTGGGATCTTACATCTTCCAGCTTCATCAAAGTGTTAATTCGGTTTTCCAAAGGGGGACAGTCTTCTTCTTGAATTTTTTGTGATAGCTGAAGCGAAGGGAGAAGAATGTGTGGTGGCAGAATTGCTTCTCTGCCATAAATGAGAAAGAAAGGAGAGTTACCCACAACAGTTTTTGGTGTTACCCTATCAGCCCAAATCGCGTTTAACAATGCATTGTGCCAGTTTTTGTGATTTTCAGCCATCGTCCTCTTGATGATTTTAATCAGATTCTTATTTGTTGACTCTGCCAATCCATTGCCCTAAGGGTAATAGCTAGCATAATACTTCAATTTAATTCCTTTTTCTAAAGCGAACTCGCTCATCTCAAGAGACGAAAAAGTAATAATCATTATCAAATACTAAACATTCAGGGATACCGAAATGAGTGATAATATTCAAAATTAGAAAGGCAATTACCTGACTGGTATTCACAGTTCTTAATGTGGCAGCTTCAGAACACTTGGTGAAATAATCTGTGGTTGTTATGATAAACTTATGCTGCTGAGAGGATGGCAGATTGATTGGACCTATAATATCAAGGCCCCACTGCTAAAAAGGGGAGTCTACTGAAATGGGCTGCAAAGGAAAGGCTGGTTTCTGTAACCGCCCTAATGCTTTTTGAAAAATAGTACACTTACGGCACAAGACATGGGCGTCTCTAAAAAGTGTGGGCCAGTAATAGCCGGCTCTCAAAACCTTATGGGCAGTGGTGTCACCACCAAAATGACCATCAGCTTCTCCTGCATGCAACTCTAGTAAGACTTTTTCTGCTTCGTCTTTTTCAAGACAATGCATCAACACGCCATCAAAATTTTGGTGAAACAAAATACCATTAACTAAATGAAAGGAGGCAGACTTTAATCTCAACACTCTTCTTTTAGTGGGATCTAGGTGACGGGGGGCTGACCCATGTTCAAGATAGAATTTTATATCGTCATACCAGGGATCGACAAAGTTTTGCACACAACAGACTACATTTCGATCGTGTTGTCTCAGGTTTGACCTATCGTTTTCTTCTTGCTGTCCCGCTGCTGAATCAACAACTAACTTGCATAACCCTTGGCCTCTCACTATTTGAGCTGGAGTAATTTCTATGTCGTACTCCTGCAAGGAGGTAACCCAGTTAGCCCTCTTTTCACCTATTTCTTTCTGCACTAACATGTTCCTAACGGCTGGGTAAGGGACAATAATATTTGTCCTGGATTTCCAAAGATAAGACCGGAAGTGCTTGACTTCTTTGAAAACAACGTAGGCTTGCTGGTCTACCGCTGGGTAATTAAGTTCCACGCCTTTGAAAGCAGAGCTCATAAAGGCAATGGGTACTTCATTGTTTTCGTCGTTTTTTTGAGTTAGGACTACAACGTAGGAGCGGTCAGAAGAAAAAGTGTAGAGCGTAAATTCTTGGGAAAAGTCGGGGCTCATGAGAGAAGGAGCGTCTATTATGGCCTTTTTTATTGCATTAAAAGATTGATTTTCTAAGGGTCCCCAATGATACTGTGCGTCTTTCTTAATTAGGTTCTGCAAAGGTCTGACCATTTCGGAGAAGCTGGGGACAAATATCCTCACGAAGTTAATCTGGCCTAAGAAAGACTGCATAGACTTTTTGGATGTAGGAGGGGGAAGTTTCGATATGACTTGAGTCCTTTCGGGGTCGATAATCATCCCTTTGCTTGACACAATAAATCCTAAGAGTTTACCCTGTTCTACTGCAAAGATGGATTTTTTAGGATTCAAGGAAATGTCGTATTTACGACATCGCTGTAGAACATCTTTTAAATGAGTTAGATGATCGGTTTTGTTTTTAGAAAATACAGTAACATCATCTAAGTAAACTACGACATACTGATTGATTAATCCCTGGAAAGCAATGTCCATCGCTCTCTGGAAAGTGGCACCGGCATTAATCAGTCCAAAGGGTAGGGTTAAAGGGAAGGGTTTAGCCAAGCTGCTGGCCGAATCCAATTGTAAGGCCTTGGGGGTTAGCTTCATCAATGCTTACTTAGAAAATCACCAAGATGAGTTATCCAACAAAATCTCTCAGGGTGGTTTATTACTAGCAAAGTGCACCTGGTATAGAGACATTATATATTTTCTGCTATAATTAAATCCCCCTGATGAAATGGGGAAGAGTAAGGCAAGAGCTTTAAAGCTCAAAGTAGTCAAATATTTCCTTATTGACCAGGTCTTGTACTGGAGAGACCCTCTAGGGGTGTTTCTGAGGTGTCTAAACCCACAGGAGGCCCAAAAAGTTACGTTTGATTTCCATACCAACCTATGTGGGGGGCACCATTTCTGGAAGACCACAACCCAAAAAATTCTCAGGGCTAGGTACTACTAGCCCACCTTATTCACTGATGTCTGCAGAGAGGTCAGATCCTGCATCAAATGCCAAAGGTTCTCAGGAAAGCAACAACTCAAATATCTGCCACTAAAGCCTGCAGTAGCTTCAACACCCTTTCAACAATGGGGGTTGGACTTCATTGGAGAAATTCATCATCCCTTAAGCACCCAACACAGATGGATCTTAACTACAATGAACTATTTTACCAAGTGGATAGAATCTATCCCCACCATGAGTGCTTCACACAAAGTTATCATTAGCTTCCTAGAGGATATCATAGCAAGGTTTGGCTGCCCCAACAGAATTGTCACTGATAATGTTGCACCTTTCAAGTCTGAGCCTCTTGTTAGGTTCTGTGAGCAGTTTGAGATTTCACTGATTCATTCCACTCCCTATTATCCTCAAGGAAACGGACTGGCAGAGTCTTCCAATAAAAGTATGATCAAGCTCATTAAAATATTATTGGAAGACAATAAGAAGGTTCGGGATTCAAAACTCAAATTCACTCTGTGGGATGATCGAGTGATAGCCAAGAGATCCTTGGGAACCTCCCCTTTTCAAATTGTTTATGGGACAGAAGCTATATTTCCCACTAAGTTGGCTCTACCTGTAGCTAAATTCTTTCAAGATTATGAAGGAGAGTCAGACCATATGGTCAGAAGAATTCATCAAATGGTGTAAGTGCAGTAGACAAGGGAGCAGGTAATGGACAGAGCTCACAATCATCAACATAAGATCAAGCGATCCTTTAACAAGAAGGTCAGAAAAGAGGAATTCGAGCGGGGAGATCTAGTGCTTAAGTGGGATGCACCCATGCAGGACAGAGGCAAACACAACAAGTTTGAAGCCCTCTAGATTGGGCCCTTCAAAATCTCTGAAGTGTTTTTGAATAATACTTTCGGGTTGCAGGATTTGGAGGGCGAGGAAGTTTTTAATTGCCCTGTGAATGGGCATTTCCTGAAGAAATGTTTTGTTTGAGCCTTAGACGGCTCCTCTAGTTTTGTAAATATTGTTTCTTTGTTTGTGTTCGGTTTCAATAAGGGACTCCATAGCCCAACAACAAGGCATTGAAGCTGCAAATAGTTCTTAGAGCCTCACAGGGAGGACTCTATCCCCCATGGAGCCTAATGTTAGCACATATTCTTGTAAAGGGAGAGTTTTTCTCCGAATTCCGGCCCTTGTTGTAAAATACGATGAAATGGGGTTTAAAAACCGATCAAATGTGTTTTATTCAAAGGCCGCAGCCATGAGCGCCCAAGCGCAATCTCAGAAAATATCATTTCGGGCTTAAAATGTTTGCAGGTGGGAATTTTTTTTTTCAACGGTGAGTATTTTTCATCAGGAGCAGATCGACGGTCATCAGGTAAGTCAGAGTCACACAGTTGCACGAGGATTAATGCTTGGGCTCATCCCTTATGGCCAAAGTCATGATAATAATATGGGTAGTCCGATCCTGTGGGGATAGGTGGCATCTAGTCGGTCTTTTGGGGGTCGACATTTTAGGGATCGCAAGTTGGGAGGACATGGTTCTCCCTTGGGTTTCAAAACCCAAAAACACAAAATTTGATGCCCCGGGAGCCTGGCTCACGGTCATAGCCCAGGTTTCTGTGGAAAGGTAGCCTAAAGAAGGGAGAGAGGGGCCTTTCGGGATATTCAAAGTGAAATCGCCGAAGTAATTTGAGCCGTCCATCCAAGGGACATGTGGTGTGTGATTAAACGTCGTCTTGGTTTTTGGAGTCTGGATTTCAAGAGACAAGGGGTCTCTCCTCCATTGCATTTGGAAACCCCGAAATGCGAAATGTTAAGCCCCAAAAGCTTGGCCCATGGTCCTAGCATCAAGTCACGTTAAGTGGGCCCCAGAAAGGAAATAACACCTTTTTTCCGTCAAATTCATCTGGGATGCATGGCATAAATCCGCAGTTTCACAGTTTAGTCATCGAGAAATAGGGGAAGAGATGAATCATGAATTCCTAATGAAAGAAGTCCCAAAAGGACCAAGACCATTGATCAGCTGAAAATCTTAGTCGTCCATCCATAGACAACACACGGGCACATTGGGCTAAGACACGCGCAGATCTGGGCGGCCAAAATCTGCGCGCCCA
>ML839800.1:23287-34941 GCA_009831015.1 Picea engelmannii | reverse complement strand
TGATGAGTTGGCACATACATGAGGTGTATAGTTGATGATGTTGGTACATATTAATGAGTCATTGTTGATGAGTATTTGACACATGATTGGTATATACTTGGTACATGGTTGGATGCACTTGTTTATGGTACAGGTTGATTACATGTTGTTTGGCACAGGTTGGTGCATGGTTGATGCACTTGTTTATGGTACATATTGATATATGTTGATGATTGTTGCTTCATATCAGTTGGTGCTAAGAATGTAAGATGATTCTTGCATATATATATGGTGCTCTTGTAGAGTTGTAATCTATTCATTTGTTGCTGAAAAACCCCCGGATTGAAGTCCATAATAAAAAGAAAAATTGTACATACATCTTGTGTTCCTTCTGGAGATGATTTGTTGATGATATATTGTTGATATATGTTGTTGATATGTATTCAAATCTAGCTGATTATTAATGACAACGATGAGTAATGAGTAAATGTTGAATTCTAACTAATGAGTTTTGTGTAAGAGGGAATTTTTTGGGAAAAAGATCCCCACACTCNCCCCCCCCCCCCCCCTCTAAGTGTGGTAGGTGTGTCCAACATAGACTCCTAATTGTTTTATTATGAGGTCCATTTTTTAGATATCATGACGACCTTTTTACTCCATGAGACCTCTCTTGGCCATGATTAATATAATTATATTAGGATTTGTGAAATTGGTTGTTAATGAAATGATTTGGATGATTGAGTGTGTTATGTATCCTAGTTTAGTTATGGTTTTGATGATTTCATGCATACCTAAGGATGCACTAGCCTATGGATATAGCAAGTCGAAGTTCAAGTAGTTCATTAACCAACATCTACATGAGATAAAAGGGGGTTTGTGTTCCCTTATCAACCTCCAAGGCCAACCAAGACTTCCATGACCTAAGGCGCCAAATCCAGCATCATATCCACTTGAATTGTTGGTTGAGAAGGGTTAATCTAGAAGGAGATTTGGTCCCTAAAACATAGGCCCCTAATTATAGGGATCTTAAGGACATGATCCCTTCAATCAAGGATTGATGAAGTGTTGATTGATGTAGTATTGTTTGCATAAATAAGAGCTAGGGATTAGCCTTAGCTAGTCTCATTTATTCTTGGAGAATTATGAACTCTTATAGATCTAAGGAATTCAAACTTATTGTTGTTAGGGATTAATATTCTAAAGAAGAAAGTTTACTTCCAAATTTCTCTCTTTTGGTAGTCTTTCTAGGTTCCTTGTAAAAGGCTTGGGGAGGGCCCACTCAAGGATGAACAAGGAATCTATGTCTGGTGTTACATTTCTTTTCTTTCAACTATCTTTAGTCCATGTTGTTTCTATTTTATGTCATGCATCATTTACTGCAAATATTCTTCATTACTTGTAGCAAATTACATCATGTCATTTCAAGTAAACTTCATGGTTTTATGTCATTCACGAGGATGTACTACTAAATATGTTCGCTTAAACTTTGCAGCAGGCCACTTCAAGTAGAAATAGCTATGTTTTCTAGTGCTTTGCTTCAACTTTACAATAGGTTAAACAAAGTATATTGAATTATTTTTTTAGTAGGTTAACTGGAGTAGGTTTAATTCCATTTTGTAATAGGTTTCTTTTAGCACTATAGTACAATAAATTAGTTATATAAACTTGGGTTTACAGCACTTCATTTTATCTCTCATTCATGTCAAGTTAAGTATGGCTAGCCTTTGATTAGTCGGTTCTTTCAAGATCTATTTTAAAACTCTTTCCATTTAATCATTTTGCAAGTTTCATTGCATTATTGTTGTATCATTTTCTAGATTTCATCCAAAAGGATGTGAGGCTACATCTCAAACTAGCTGACCACATTTGGTAAAATCATATCCATAGTACATGCCCCATACCTAACATTTGGTTTCAATATATATTTTCCCATTAAATCCTTACTCAATTTCTTCACCATTTCTTCATTTTTCTAGCTATTATTAATCAATAATGGAAAAATGGAGTCATTGATTTCCTCATGATATTGTTGTTATTTCACACACCACTTCTTTTCATAATTGCTAGTCTAGTCCTCTGGCTTGCAACTTATAAATATGCATCTTAAATGCAATCAAAAATCTTGTTTTGAAGGACCTAGTAAATAGTTTTAGTTAATTGTTGAAGGTAGAGTAAAGAAAATAATAGAATGGTCAATGAGAGTTGAGCATTTGAGGACTAAGTGCTTGCTACATTTCATTCCCAAAAAGGGTTTACTTCTATCCCAAATAATAATTGCATTCCATTTATACAAGACCATTTCCCATGACAACATTACATTCAAATCCAATTTTTATTCCATAACCATGGCTCTAAAGGATCTTCGTTGATAACATTCATAACATTATTCACTTGTCAAAAGGATCTTCGTTGATAGCATTCATAACATTATGCATTAAGTCTTATCCATGTTTTCTCTAAATCCTCATTTTGCTTGACAATTAGAAGTTGGATGTCACCTTGACTCTCCTCTATTCTAGAGTCAAACATTTATTTTGTTGTATGTAAAGGGAATAACCATGGACACAAGATGTTGCATGCATTATGTTTGATTATGGTGTTGGAATCTTTTATTTGGTTCTTAGCAAGGCTCATGTAATTCACAAGTTGAGGAACTTGACCAAGTCACCATGGAGTAATTGCTTGCTACATTTAATTCCAAACAATGGTTTACTAATGTATCTGAACCAAAAATAATTGTTTTACATTTCTACAAGAGCATTGCCGACAACAACATTAAATTCAAATTCTATTTTTATTGGATAACCATGTATCTAATTACCTTTTTCTAGAGCTAATTTATCCAGATTTCATTGAAGAATGTTGTAATTTCATGGTAATGGTGAGTCTATGAATAACCAACAATGTGTTCATTCCATGGATATGCTTACCTTTTTCCAGGGCAAATAAATATGCACATGCAGACAGAACACCAAACATGGTGATTGAGTTGGATTTTATGCCTAGGACTTGTGTTTTGTTGAAGAATATCAAGGCTTCATGGGGACCTAATGATTGAATTCCAATCAAATAGTGATAAGGCTTCACGACGATGGAGAATATGTGAATAACCAATAATGATTACCACAACATCTTGTTTAGGTATTATTTTGAAAAATTAGTGGGAAATACTAAACCCCCACATGCACTTCTTAATTTTTTCTACAGACAAATTCCATAATAAATGCACTTCTTATTTCTTAACCATGGATGTAAGATTCCATGACTATCAATTTAGATAATATATAGTATAACAATTTTTATACTCATGTTGGAACCTTGTATTTGGTTTATATAAAGGCTCATGTCATTAACAAGTCTAGGAACCCTCGCCAAGTTATTGACTAAGTATTTTCCGCATTTCATTTTTAACAAGTGTTTATTAATTCTATCCCAACCGACAATGATTGAATTACATTTCTACATTACAATTGCCCACAATAATATTACATGCAAATCCAATTTGCATTGCATAACCATATATCTACTTACCTTGGTCTAGAGCCAATAAATATGCACATGTAGACAAAACATTGATCACAATGTTTCAGTTGGGTTTTATGCCCATGAACACTTACATTTTGTTGAATAATGTTAAGGCTTCATGGTGATGGTGACTTTGTGAATAACCAATGATGATTTCATTCCAAGGATCGACTTATTTGGTTCCAAGGCCAATAAATATGCAATATAACACTAACCATGATGATTGAGTTGGGTTTTATGGCTAGGACATGCATTTCATTGAAGAATGTCAAGGCTTTGGGACCCAATGATTCCATTGCAATTGAAGAATGTTAAGTCTTAATAGGGATTTCCAATTTGGGAATAACTTGCAATGATTGCAGTCCATGACCTGACACCCCATTTAGGCATTTTTTTAACAATTAGTGGGAAATGCTAAAATCCCCACTTGAACTTCTTACCTTGTTCCAAATCCAAATTACATAACCAAATACAAATGTTATAGCATAACCACGGACAGAAGATTCCATCAATATTAATTTAGATCATATATAGTGGAAAGAGTTTTGATTATGGTGTTAAATCTTACATTTGGTTCTTAGCAAGAATCATGTCAATGATGAGTTGAGGAACCTCACCAAGTCAACATGGATTAAGTGCTTGCTACATATCAATCATAATAATGGTTTACTAATTCTATAATAATTATTAATTATTGCATTGCATTTCTACAAGATCACTACCCACAAAAACATTACATTTAAATCCAATTGTTATTGCATAACCATGGATCAATTTACCTTATTCTAGACACAATAAATTTACACATGTAGGTAGAACACTAGTGGCAATTAAGTTGGGTTTATTCCTAGGACAAATTGCATTTCATTGAAGAATATCAAAGCTTCATGGGGGTTCCTGGCATGGGAATAACTAGAAATGATTGAATTGCATCAACCTACTTACCTTATTCTAGAGCCAATAAATATACACATGTAGGTAGAACATTGACCAAGATGATTACATTAGGTTTTCTGCCCAAGACTTGCATTTCGTTGAATAATGTCAATATGTCACTGTTGGCACAGGGTTAGACCCAGGGTTCAACGCTCAAGAGCGCACCAAAAAAACCCTAACTACCGGCCCTTTCGGCAACACCTATGAAGCAGATGAAGTCTCACCTGAGGTAGAGGCAGGGGTGGTTGCATGACTCAGATGTATGCAACCTTAGCTGCAACACTGATATGGGATTATATATTTTACAAGGCACTTATCATAGATCCTGCATCATTATTTAACCCGTCTGGTACTTCGCAGATAACACAGAGCATCGCAGTGAATACTTATACTAAATATGATTCAGTACTTAGCCACAAAAATATAGGTTAGATTCAATAGATCAAGCACTAATCATCTTATATATTAGATCTAACGTTCATTCATATATCATCAACACAAAGAATAACTAGATCTACTTAATCATATCAAACACTCAACCAAGAAAGAGATAAACACATTAGAGAGAAGCACAAAGAACTATACACACAGTTACCGTGGTTCACCCCCACCCTAGGGCTACGTCCACAAAGTCTTCTTTATATTATCTTGGTCAAGCAGTTACAACACAGAGCTTCAATGACCCTTACTTCGCACGGGACAGAGGATCTGTGCAGCTTGCTAGATCCTTCTTCCTTTCTCTTCAACACAAGACTACAACAACTTGCACTTAGCTTTCTGATCTCATGCACAGAGCACTCTAAGATACATCCGATCACACAGATCCAGTTACTAGCACTAAGCTTTTAGCTATACATCACATAGATGTAATACATTACTATCATACTACTTCTCCCCTATTTACATTGCCTATTTATAGATTACAAAATGGGATTAAGCGTGGGTAAACCCACGGGTTGACATCCCTTTCCCGTTACATCAACCCAAAACCCTAAAATGGACCCAACAATAGGTCTTGCTTCCTTAATTTCCACTTCGCGTTGCGCTCCTTCCTTGGCAAGCTTTCGCAGTCCCAAAAGTGGCCAAATATGATCAAGTATTCTTCAAAACTTGGTCAAGGGCCAACAAACCCCCAACACTCACCTGTGACTCGTCCCGAGTCACTCAGGTCTAACCAATTCCACTTCGAACGCCTCGATCTTGGCTCGAGTTGCTTCGAGCTGCTACAGTGCAACGACCTCTTGTTCAGTAAATTCCTGGATTACTGTGTCATTGAGCAGTCCTTCCAGGCACTGTTCTGTAGTGATGACACCATGTTCGAGTTCAACTCCCTGGATTTCAAGTTCAGGGAGAAGTTGGCATGCCTCCTCTTGAAGTGGTTGCAGTCATTGAGAGACTTCCATCACTTTACTTTGCAGCGTGTGTACTTGTTGTTGGGTCGTGCGTTGTTTTGCGAACCTCTTCATTATTTCGAATGGGGTCACGAAATTCAGTTGCACTTGTAGCACATCTGCATGCTACTTTGTTTCTTGGAGTTGTGCCTCCAATGTATGCAATTCTGGATTCTCTGCAAGGGTTTCATAAATCTGGACGCTTCTAGTGCTTAGCTGCCTACATTCTGAAGCCAAGGTTTTTAGTTGGTCCACTGCGCTTCAAGAAGTGGCCTCTCTTAGATCTCTTATCTCTTGGGGTATCTCAGGCACGGTGCGGAGCTCCAGATCTGTGATGCACTGTTGAAGTTGTTGGATTACTTCTTCTAGTTGGGTCACCTACTGTGGGAGACGGTCTTCCATTTTCACTTCTATGATCGTCACAGAGCACAGTGCTTTGTGAACTCTTTCTTGTACTTCAAGTTGCTCTGCTAGCAACTAGTCCTTGCTCTGATGTAACTGTTCTTTTTCCTCCTCCCACTTTGCTTGTAAGGCAAGCTGCTCTTGTTCTGCCTTCCTCTGTTTTTCTCCATGTGCGCTCTGTTCTTGCGCCAAAGCCTGGGTGGCTTGCGTTATGTCTTATTGAGCTCGTCGAAGGCGAGCTTCCACTTTCTCAGCGATCTGGTGTAATTGAGTGGGCTCATCAATTGTTCCCGGTATTTCCATTATTAAGGGCGCCATAGAAACTGCTTGGTTGGGCCAGAGTTCCTGTTTCACTTCTTTGAGTTCATCCATGATCTGGCAGAATAGCTCCTCCTTCTTTGCTTCTTGATTTTCTGCGAGCTCTAGGGAAACATTATTCAATGCGGCAATTAAGAAGTCAAAATCATCCGGGGTAAGGGCATTTTTAAGCGTGGTCTGGGTGGCCTTATCTTTCTATCAGGATGAGGGATTTGGTGGGGTAATCTTCCTTTTCTTGGAGTGATATTCCTCGTCTCTAGGCAGAGTAACCTCGCCTTTGCTCTCTTCAACTTTTGTGCCCCCTAGTTCTTCGGCATCACCTCCCTTCGTAGGTGAGAGAGAAGTAGTCTTCGTGGATGTGTTGTGGATATATTGAACTTCCACATCCTTATTAGTCTTGCGCAATCCGGGTGTATTCGGCATACCTTTAGGGCTATCTACATTGTACATATCTATGGGGTCTGTTGCAACAAGGAGGTATGCCGACCATTCCTTGGTAATCTCCTCCAAGTCATCTTCTGTCAGCTTGTAATATGACTGGAGTTGTTGTTTGTGCTCATCTGTGCGCGATACGATGTAGGTGAAGTGACGATCTGTGTTGAATTTCATCAAAGGTCTAAACTTATGAAGCATGTTGGGTGTGATGCGTGGTGTAGACTGAATGACATTCTTCAACTGAGTGTAGTAAGAATGGAAGACGACATTAGACTTCCACTGTTTGTTCATGTCACTAGAGTACCACATCGTACATAACTTCGTGGCCAGTGGTTCGAAGGGTTCGATCTCCAGAAAAGTGGCTCCCTCGGGTAGTTCCCAAGCGATGAGAGCGATGAGTATGAGAAACTAGGTAAAGTGGAACTCATACCCTTTGTCCTGCACTTGTCTACAATCAATCTCTAGCTGATTTATAAGGTATTTTCCCCAGTTCATTTGTAGTCCCTCCACGCACTTCCCTGCGAGGTCAACTACAAATCCAGTCACCTGTGTAGGTCTCTTTTTTCCGACTAACTTTCCTATGATCAGCTGGAAACCAAGGCGTACTGCTGCATTCTCAATGGAGGCTACCTTGTAACCTCGCGTGCCTTTCTCCAGATCGCCATATGTGTCTTTTATTCGTTGAGCGAGAGTGCAATCTGCGGTCTTTCCTGGGTAAAATTCCTGTGGGTTAGGGCCCTGCATGCTTAGCAAAATGATATGATTGATCAGAATCGGATCCACAGTGATGTGGCGGTCCAACCATAGGTATCCTCCGTGGTAGCAGAACAACAACAATCTAATGCATGCATTTACTTCCTGATGCCTCCCAAAATGTGGAATCTTCATCACATTGAGGAGGGTTGACTGCGCAAGGTTATGGGTACATTGTTGCAGTACAATCTTGGGGTTCTTTCCTTTTGTAATAGTCAAGTACTTGTGCGGGGCTAGCATACTATATACCTTGGGATCTCCAAGGTTGAAATCACTAAATTTCATCACGGTGAGCTTCTCTCGGTCAGCATGAACTACATGCACCCCTTTCGGGAGGTACGTAGTGACTAAAGCATAGTCAAAGTCTCTGGGTATAGTGTCTCGATTCACTGTTTTGCTTAGTGGTGGGATATATTTAGGCAAGATGCTTGGGATCATTTTCACAGTGGTGAAGTTGTTTCCAAGCTTAGATCATCTTTCTGAAGGTGGTCAGGATGGTCCTGCTCGAGTAGTGGAGGGGGAAACTGGCAGTGCACCCGAGGACGATGCATGTACACCTGTAGACATTCCATGTTCTGACATGCATCTCTCAGTCATTAAATCAATTAGAACTTCTTCAACAATTTTCTCAGCAGCACTGAGCTTGTTCGACATACAAACTTGGGTTAGCTAGCTCGGGTGCAAAAGGAATTTAGAGACTACAGTGAATATTAAGGAAATGATCTCAGGGTAAGTAAATCTTGGGGTTCGCGCTCAAATTCTCAGTTAGCAAAAATGATTCTTGGTGTGTGGCGTGATGGGTTAAGTAGGCAATCTCAAAAACGGTCTGCTTGCAACAGACATGGGGCCTTCATTAACTTCGTTCTATCTGTTCTAGTGCTATCCAACAGTCTAGTGGTAACCCATAACCACTTTCTAATCCGTTCGGAGTGGCGGTCGAACGGGTATATCAGTTCCAACGACTATATTTCTTCGTCATGGCGAAGTACTCTATGTCGTTGTTCTGATATCTCGGCGAAGTTCCAACTATGCAATTATTCTTGCTGCAAACTGTCCTCTAGGACCTCTTGTAACCTTACAATATTAGCCCTTTTCTTTCTTAACTTCCTAGCCTTCTTTCCAGTGAGCTTTGTCTCAGTAATGCTTTTACCATTCTGATGTTTATCTTTTGTGGTCTTAGTTACTTCATTTTGTTGAAATTCTTTCCTAGGGTTCCTTGATAATACTACTTCTGTATCAAAAATAGGTAACTCGATCTTCTGCGGGTCCTCAAGTGTTCTCTTAGCTTCGACATCGGAGTTGCTAATATTAAATATCTGCAATCTCCTCTTCTGTTCTTCAATTAAGTGCGTGATCCTTCTGGTCATAAAGTATTTTAAATCTTGCTTCTTTTGTTCCAAAACTTTTTCTTCTTCTTTTCGTTTGGCTTGTTCTCTATCAATCCAAGGTTTTCCTATGAGCATGGTAAACAGAGTGTTTTCTTCAACAAATTTAGTGATCTCAAAGTCTTCCTCTGTCTAATTTCTATTGACAATCATAGGTATCTGGGTGAGCCTTCCACATAGGTTTACTAGCTTTCCACTGAAGAAACTTGTTCCTCCTAGGGAAGGGATCATGGCAGGCTTTCCTATAGCTTCCCAAGTTCTTTCGGGCATAATTTTCACTTGTGTTTCTTCATCAAGAGTACAGTCAATGTCAAAGTCCCCTATTCTTGCTTCGATTTGCTCCTTTTCTTTGAAGATATCTGATAGCCTAACATGTCGGTGGTCATTCAAGGTATCTTTCATCTGTAGCAATATCTTTTCTGATTCTTTCTGGGTTTTTGCTATAATCTTGGTCTCTTGATCTCCTTCAGGGTTTTCTTTCTCCATATTCAGCTTCTCAAGCCTAGCAATCATTCTAGGGAAATCCAGTACTTCATGGTCCATGGCCTTACAACAGAGGCAACTAGGTCTTCTCCCAGGTCATTCCTTAGCAATATGTCCCGGTCTTCTGCAACTATAACAGAGGGTTAATCCTCTCTTTCGTTTAGATGTTCCCCAACTCCTTCGGTACTGCGCACTAGGATCATGGTGGCTAGCCTGCAAAAAACTCTTTCTAGGATCCTGCATCCACTTGTTAGTCCAGACATTCTTTCGATGCATAGGTATAACATATCTATCACTATACTTATCAGATCTATTCATATCAAACTTTCTTTTATCTATTAATGCCCTAGTTTTGAAGCTAGGACATAATCTATCAAACATACCTATATCCATGCATTAGAAAAAAAAAAAATTCACTTATCTTACTTCTACAAAGCACAAAGCTTTCAAATATAAAAACTTTTGACTATTCTTACCGTTATCAGAGCACAGAGCTTACAGATCTTACCTCTTTTCTGCAGATCTGACCTTTTTCCTTCAGAAATTTTCCACTTTTACTTTTCTTAAAGCATAAAGCGTTCAGATATCACTTATTTTCTTCTGTATCAACCTCTTTCTTGCAGATCTAACCTTTCCCTTTTAGATTTGACCTCTTTTTCTGCAGATTTGACCTTTTCCCTTTAGATCTGACCTCTTTTTCTACAGATCTAACCTTTTCCCTTCAGATCTGACCTCTTTTTCTTGGCACAAAGATTTGTAGGTCAAGTAGAATACTGTGCACTAGGGAAATATATCTACACACAGAGCTTAGTTCACACAAAGATTTTTCTTCTTTTGTTCCCAACTATCACAGTTCCTGTCCCAGCAACAGAACCATTTGTTGGCACAGGGGCAGACCCAGGGTTCAACGCTCAAGAGCGCACCAACAAAACCCTAACTACCGACCCTTTCGACAACACCTGTGAAGAAGATGAAGTCTCACCCAAGGTAGAGGCAGGGGTGGTTGCAGGACTTAGATGTATGCAACCTTAGCTGAGACATTGATCTGGGATTATATCTCTTACAGGGCACTTAACATAGATCTTTCATCAATATTTAACCCATCTGGTACTTCGCAGATAGCACAGAGCATCGCAGTGAATACTTATAATAAAGATGATTCAGTACTTAGCCACAAAAATATAGGTTAGATTCAACAGATCAAGCACTAAGCATCTTATATATTAGATCTAACGTTCATTCATATATCATCAGCACAAAGCATAACTAGATCTACTTAATCATATCAAGCACTTAGCCAAGAAAGAGATAAACACATTAGAGCAAAGCACAAAGCACTATACACACAGTTACCGTGGTTCACCCCCACCCTAGGGATACATCCACAAAGTCTTCTTTATATTATCTTGGTCAAGCAGTTACAACATAGAGCTTCAATGACCCTTACTTCGCACGGTACAGAAGATCTGCGTAGCTTGCTAGAACCTTCTTCCTTTCTCTTCAGCACAAGACTACAACAACTTTCACTTAGCTTTCTGATCTCATGCACAGAGCACTCTAAGATACATCCGATCACACAGATCTAGTTACTAGCACTAAGCTTTCAGCTATACATCACATAGATGTGTTACATTACTGTCAAGGGCCAACAGTCATGGGGACCCAATGATTGAACTCCAATTTAATAATGTCAAGGATTCATGGGAATGTTGAATCTAGTAATAACCAACAATGATTGCATTCCATGACCCAACATACCATTTAGGAATTCCTTTGAACAATCAATGGTAAATTCTAAAATCCTCACATGAACTTCTTGTCTTGTTCCAAAGTGAAATTCCATAACAAAAATGCACTTATTATTGAACAACCATGGATTCTATATTACATGAGTATTAGGTTAGATCAGATATAGTGAAGAGGATTTTGATTATGGTGTTGGAATCTTGGATTTGGTTCCCAACAAGGCTCATGCCATTAACAAGTTGAGGAACCTCTCCAAGTCACCGTGGACTAAGTCCTGGATGCATTTAATTCCCAACAAGGG